>JASDQU010949299.1:7429-32522 GCA_032191745.1 Picea mariana | reverse complement strand
AAGCTTGCATAAAAATAAAGAGGTACTTGCCAGAAATGGTGGGGGAAAATTTGGGAAAGGGATATGTTTCATCTTTGTATTAATTGGCAGCAAGTGTCGCTCTTGAACATGACACCCCCTATTCATCAGTTGAAGTTGGTTTTGGAAATCCATCTGTCTCTCTTTCGATTGATTACAAGGTCATTACATGTGTCATCTTTGAGTCGGTGCTGCCAAACTATTGGTCGTGTCATTCATATGTTCAAGAGAAGTCCATCTGAAACCTATATTGAGTTGGCCATCTGCAGTTACCCATTCACTCTGTGTCGGCCTTCCCTGTGTCCAAAGTTCAATTGCTACATACTCTGTTTCACTTTCAAACTTAGTTACTCATTTCGTTTCATTGATGGGGGATACATCAAGGCCCTCCTGTGACGAGTTTTGTTCCGTCGACTTCAAATCATTATCCGAAATCAAGACTTAGAAATTATTTAGTACCTTGGAACTTGCATGCCTCAATGACAGGTTTCCTCGCTTTCGACAGTGGGTTTACATCATTGACCCCTGATCGAAAGATTCCATCGGATGTTCGACATCAACTCATTTATTCACAGTCGATGGATTGTACTTTAGTACCTTGGGAATCATTGACATCAATGGTGATTTCCCTCGCACTTATTAACGGTTACATCAATGGCCGGTAATCAAGTGATTTCTACCATTTTCGACTTCAACACATGTAATCACATGGTTAGATTCGTACTTTGGCCGATGAGATTGAAGACCCTGGATATTGTCTTAAGTGATCCAGGTTGCGAAGGAGTATGTATAATTTGCGACACATAGATCCACTGTGTATGTTTCGTGGCTATGTCATTTTGATTGAAAATTTGTCACATAGATCCACAGTGTATTCAGGTGGCTATGCTATATTGCGACGACATGGATCCATAGTGTATAATTGGTGGCCATGACCTTTGTTTATGATGTCATCAGTTTATGATCTGAGTATGGGAATGCCTACCTCAGCCTTGGTATATATGATATTCTGCAGATGCTTGGTTGTTTGCAGGTTTCCGATTAGATGTGCTCTTGGTTCTTGACACACACATGCAGCTTACAAAGTCTATCGACTGTCACTGGTTCCAATCTCATAATTTGGGGGGCATTCTGTTATCCACAATTTTGGTCATCATGATGATGTAATGATGATGGAAAAATCAGGCTCTTCACTAGAACACTTTCCTGAGAAAAGTTACCTTTGTCTGCTTCCAGAAATCATATTTTTAAGGGAGGTTCGCATGCTACCTATATATTTGCCTGCGAGAATGCATGATTCTCGCAGGCTGCATTAAGCTGGGGTGCAAGAGGTTCTCATTGTACCTAACTATCAGGATGCGAACATCTTCTAAAGGAAGGAAAAAGATAAATTCTCGAAACTTCTAGAGGGATGAGTTGGCATTCGAATGGTTATCTAAGTACTGGTTTTCCTAATATCTTGGGATCATTCCTATACAAGTAACTAATCTATTCTCTCCTATATATTGAGGGGAATGCTTATGGAAAAGGTTAGAATCAAACTAGCAAGAGATTGATTGGAGAATTAGTGGAAGATTGTATGAATAACTGATGCTACAACAGCTAGAGACACCAGCAAGGTTATCAAAAGTGGTTGATTTTCTTCATGCATGAGCAAGTGTGTGTGTCAGAGCTAGGATCCATCGAAAGGAGGCTTGCAACATCAAGGCTCAGGTTGTAAGTTTTTCTTTCTATCAATTTAATACAGTAATGTGTCCCTTTCCCATAAAGTTGAATGCGCTTTATTACATAACTCCTTGATCATATGTATAGATTAATTGTTGAATATATTGAGTTGTTTTCACTTCGATTGGTTTGAGATGTCTTGGTCTGGACTGCGCAAGAGAATTGGAGCGAAATTGGTACAACAAAGACCCAAGGAAGCGATCATACGGTATGTTCATGATTCTTGCCTCCTAGTTCATTCAATAGTTAAAATCTAGGGAAAGAGTATCATTCTATCCTGTTTTGTTCTAGATCCAGGAGAATCTAGGGAGATCGGTTTGTGTCCACACTTACGAATTAATCCTGAAACAATAGGTGCATACTCCCTTCGGTAAATATGCAGTTACTAGGGTATATTCAAAATATCTAGGGACACTGTCCCTATTAATCTCACCACTCAGAGGGGGTATGTAAGCTACTAGAATGGATGGCACTAACTTTGTGTTGGTTATGTCGTCCTTATGCTTAGTTCTCCTCTCTGTGTCGGCTCAAGATGTTCCAGCTCGAGCAGTCGACGGGGAGGTTTGCACTCCTCTCGTCGATGAGGCTTGGACTCCTATGGACATTCTTATTTCCAATATGACTCTCTCAGTCATTAAATCGAGAAGGACTTCTGTGACAGATTCCTCAAGCGCGGTGAGCTCATCGAACATACGCACTCGGGAAAAATAAGTGGGGTCACGATGATCTCAAAACACTACACTAGGGTGAAATATTTGCTTTCAATGATCACTGTATACAATTACGAGTTCTGCGGGCTTTGAGTTTTCAGTTGGAAAAAGTTTTCTTCGTGCACGGTGCGACGAGCTAAATAGAAAATTCATCAATGGTCTGGTTGCAACGGGTATGAAGCTTTCATGAACGTTGATCCATCCTTTATGGCGCAGTCCAATAGTCTGGTGGTGATCCTTTAATGTTTTTCTTTCCGTTCGGGGTGGAAGTCGAATAGTTATATCGGTCCAATAACTATATTGTTGCGCCATGGCGAAGTGCCAAATGTCATTGTTCTGATATCTCGACGAAGCTCAATTCTTGTGATTTTTCCTTCTGCGAAGTTTCCTCCGGAACCTTATGTAACTTTTCGATCTTGACTTTCTTCTTACTTAGCTTCCTAGCCTTCTTCCCAGTGAGCTTCGTCTCGGTCATCCTTTTTCCATTTTGAGTCTTATCTTCTCTCGACATAGTCACTTCGCGTTGTTGAGGTTCTTTCTTCATATCCAAGGGTAATACTCCTTCATTATATGGATTAGGTATTTTGGTCTTCTTTGGTTCGTCTAACACTATTATAGCTTCGACATCCAGGTCCCTGGTGTTCAACAACTGAGATTTGTTCTCTTGTTGGTCCATCAAGTAGGTGATCCTTCTAGTCATAAATTCCATGAATTCTTGCTTCTTCTGTTCTAGGGATTCCTTTTCTTCTTTTCTCTGGATATGGTATTTTTTAATCCATATCTTGCCTAACAAAGCTAGAAATGGGGCATGGTTCTCAATAAATCTAATGACTTCGAACTCTTCCTCTGTCGAAGCTTCATGGGTACTCATAGCTATCTGGCTAATTCTACCACATAGGGTTACCATTTTTCCTTTAAACAAACATATTCTTCCTAGTGAAGGAACCATAGAAGGCCTTCCTAGGGTTTCCCAAGTACTTTCTGTCATAATGTTCATCTGTGTTCCCTCATCTAGAGCACAGTTGATGTCGAAGTCTCCTATTCTTAATTCGATTTTCTCCTTTTCTTTGAAGATCTCTGACAAATTGGCATCTTTATGTTCATCCAGGGTTTCTTTCATTTTCAGTAACATAATCTCTGATTCTTTCTAGGGCAATCCAGTACTCTTGACCTTGCTCCATATTTAGCTTTTCAAGTCTAGTAATCATTCTAGGTAATCCAGTACTTCATGGTCCATATCCTTACAACATAGCCAACTAAGGTTTCTCCTAGGGCATTCCTTAGCAAGATGTCCTGGTCTTCTGCAACTGTAAAAAAGAGTTAATCCTCTCTTTCTCTTCCATGATCCCCAACTTTTCTTGTACTGCGCACTAGGATCATGATGGTTAGCCTGCAAAAATTTCTTTCTAGGATCCTGCATCCATTGGTTAGTCCAAAAATTATTTCTATGCATAGGTATAACATATCTTTCATTATTCTTATCAGATCTATTCATATCAAACGTTCTTTCATCTAACAATGCCCTAGTTTTCAAGCTAGGAAAAAATCTATCAAGCATACCTAAATCCATACCTTAGAGACAAAAAATTTCACTTCTTTTACTTCTATAGATTACAACACTTCCAGATCTAAGAACTTTTAACTATTCTTACCTTTATCAGAGCACAGGGCTTACAGATCTTACTTCTTTTCTTCAGTATCAACCTCTTTTCTTACAGATCTGACTTCTTTCCTTCAGATCGGTCCTTCCTTCTCCAACACAGATCTTTTCAGATCAAGTGGATCATTGCGCATTAGGGCATAGATCCACGCACAGAGCTTTCACAATTTCAGGATGAATCTTTGTGCAAAGCTTCTTCTGCTCAGTTCCCAGCAATCATAGTTTCAAGTCCTGGCAACAGAACCATTTTTTGGCCTAGGGGCAGACCTAGGGTTCAACATTTCAAAAGCACACCAACAAAACCCTAACTACTATCCCTTTCGGCAACACCTGCGAAGCAGATGAAGTCTCACCCGAGGTAGAGGCAGGGGTGGTTGGAAGACTCAGTTGTCTACAACCTTAGCTGGGACATAGATCTGTAATTCTAGCACTTAGCAAACACTTTAGCATAGATCATTCATCAGTATTTAATCCTCATGGTACTCCGCAGATGACGTAGAGCACCGCAACATTCACTTAGATCTAGGTTAAGTTATCACTTAGCAATAGCAAAATAGGTCTAGCACTTAACACTTTCATATATGTCAGATATACATCCATACATCTAAGAAGCACAAAGCAAAGTAGATCTATCTAAGTATATCATAGCAAAGCACATAGCATAATCATATCAAATCTCAACAGATGGAAAGAGAAAAACACATTAGGTCAAGGCACCAAGCACAACACACAGGTTCACTGTGGTTCACCCCCACCTTGGGGCTACATCCACAAAGTCTTCTTCTTCTTTATTAGCTTTGGTCAATCTGAATACAACACAGAGCTCAAACTTGTACTCTGCATAGGACAGGAGATCTGCGTGCACCTCACCAGATCCTCCTTCCCCGAGTAGATCTAGCACAGAGCCTTCTTACACCGTGCACTCAACACTTACAACACTTGCACTTAGCTTTGCAAGTCGGTCACACAGTATACACAAAGCCTTTACTAGCACTTAGCTTCTCCCTTTCTCTTACATCGCCTAGCTACTTATTTATACTTTACAAAATAGGCCTAAACATGGGTAAAACCATGGGCCGACATCCCATACCCATTAAATTATCCCCAAAAACCCAAAAAGGACCCATGAAAGGGGTCTAGCTTCCACGATCTTCGCTTTGCATTTGCGCTCCATCTTTGACAAGTTGTCGAAGTTCCAAAAATGGTCAAATATGACCAAGTGTTTCCTCAAACTTGGTCAAGGGCCAACAAAGGGGTATAATGGAGGCATTATGTTATTTATAGTAGGTCTATATGGAATCCTGCGGCTCAAAATGACATGTCCCCCGCAACTTAAGGTGGAATTCATCCTCGACTGATGTGGTAGGGTTTGGCAGTACATGTGTAATGACACGTTGAGCTTTAAAATCATGTGATCAAGTAGGAAAAAGACATACTTGTGGGGCCACTTACCATACATCCCAAGAAATAAAATGAGTGTAATTTTTGGTCTCTCACGAAGGATGATGAGTTATCTATTGTGAGCGTACTTTTTGAGGTACGAATATAGAAATATCGTACACGAGTTCTGGTGCGAGATCCAAGAGCTGCAGTGGAATGTCACATAATTGAGCTAATGAAAAGAAATGGCAACGTGGTCATAATGAAGCTGAGTCATAGTAAGGAAATAGGTTTCAACCGGTAATAATTCTAGTGTGTGAAAAGATGAGCAGGACAAGTGTCATCGCAAGGCGGGTCATAGCTAGTAGCAAGAGTTGGAAACAAACCAGATGGTCATCGTGGGATGAGTTGCAACAGATGGCAGTGAGTTGCAGCTAACATATTTCCATTGAAATGAGTTGCAGTGAGTTTCAGAAAGGAGACGATGAGTTGCAACATGTTGGATATATGTCACAGCATGAGTTTTAGCAAGTTGCATCAAGGTTGATATCTTTCATAGGATGAGTTGCAGCCAGTTGCAGCAAGGCAATAGTGAGTTGCAGCAAGACGACAGTGAGTTGCGGCAAGGCGACAATGAGTTGCAGCAAGGCAACATTGAGTTGCAACAAGGTAGATTTTCATCAAAATGAGTTGCAGCAAAATAGGTGGATTAAAATTAACTGCACTCAAGTGCCTTGAACTGATATCACTGGGTTGTAACAATAGGATCCTACAAAAAACTTGGTGCATTAGAGAAAAAATGTTCTCTCTTATTATTATTATTATTATTTATTTTATTTATTTATTTTGTTTTAATTTATTTCTTTTATTTTGATGGTGTTGTAAAATGATGTTCAACTCTGATCATTTCGAACCCTAGATCTGAGCTAACATATGAAACAAATGATTCTTTAGAAAGTGGTTTATGATACAGTCGAAATAGATGGCCATTGGCCAATAAAGATATTTGTGAGCCATATATGGTTATGATTCTGAAAATCCCATTATCAAAAACTATATCCACTTCATAAGGACCCAACCATCTAGCGCAACTTCCCCTTGAAATCTTTAAACCTGGAATCATATAACAACGCTCAATCACCCTTTCGAAATTCCTTCTTCTTAATGCTTTTATCATGCCACTTGGCACGTTGTTGCTGGACTAAGTCAGTATGATGTATAGTATCTAAGTGCATTTCATCTAATTCATTACGCTGATCTAAACGATCTTTTTAGGTTGTAGTTAGATCCATATTTACTTCTAAAGTTGTTCTTAATGTTTTGATCTCGAATTCAATGGGAAAGACATGACTCTTACCATAAACAAGTTCAAATGGATAAAATCATGTGGTGTTTCTCCATGTGATTCTCTAGGCCTAGAGGGCTTATGATAAACGTTTAGCCCAATCACGATGATGACTCGCCACGGTTTCATGAGTATTCCCTCAATGACCCTATTTGTGCTTTCCACTTGGCCATTTTCTTGTGGATGGTAAGGTGAGGTAATCCTGTGGTGAATATTGTACTTCTTGGTAACTTTTGTGATCAAATGGGAAGTAAAATGAGGTCCTCCATCTATTAATATCGCTTTGGGCATTCCAAAATGAACAAATATATTTTCAAATAGAAATTCTACAATATCTTTCTCTGTGGCATTGGTGAGTGCCTTGGCCTTTACCCATTTGGTGACATCGTCTGTGCATACTAAGATGTAGTATTTCTGACGAGTTGAGGGATTGATAGGTCCCACAAAGTCAAGAGACCACTTCTCAAAGGGTTCAATCACCAATTGGGTTTTCAACAACATTTCATCTGATTTATTGGGTTGGCCCATTCGTTGGCAGCCATCACATGCTTGTACATACTTTTTGGCATCTTGGAACAGGGTAGGACAATAATACCCCATGCAGAGTGATTTATGCCCTCTTTTCTTATCAACAAAATGTCCACCACAATGCTTGTTTTGGCAGGACTTAAAGATGTCATGAATCTCATCTTTCTGATACAACATTAAATCTCCATATTGGGACCTGTGTAAAAGAGACAACCATCTATCCAAGAAAATCGAGCACTTTATTGAATAATTTTTCGTCACTCCCTAGGAGAAAGGTGGCATGGCAATTTTCCTGCAACAAGATAATTAGAAGTATCTGCATACCACGATGAGTGAGTAGATATTGCGAATAGGTATTCATTAGAAAAATAATCGTCAATAGGAGTAGTATCACTATTATTGGTAAGCCTAGAGAGGAAATCTGCTACGACGTTGTCTTTTTAGGGTTTATCCAAAATAGTGATGTCAAATTATTGCAGTAATAATTTTTCTTTGCAACTTTTAGAGGGGAAAAGAAAATGAAGTACTCTTCCAATTACTAAACATGTAGAGCTAACGGTGGATGATAATAAGGAGAGAATTATATCAGTGATTGAAAATGTGTATTTTGTTGCCATACATGATTTACCTTTAAAAGTATATAAGTCAATATGTGATATGGATTATTTTCGACATGACATGAGAGTGGAGATATAATAAAGAAATGCATAGATATATCGTGGATATCTAATAATATAACAAAAATGTATCAGAGATGCAACCATAAACACAAAGATACAATAATACACGATTTCTATTAATGAAAGAAATGTACAGAGATTGTAAAAATACAGAGTGAAAGACTCGCTATAATGGTGGCAGCTTATCTCTGAGAAGAGATGTGATGGCTACTCGCATTCGCAAGAAGATGATTATTACAATGAGTCTCCAAAGGCCTTTTTAACATAAGTAAAATCCAAAACCCTAACCCCGAAAGATGAAAAGCCAAAGGTTTGTGGGCTCTGATGGGGGTAGTTGATACATCAACTTCCTAGGGGCGTAACTTTTGCATACGATTTATGTTCGGGGAACTCGATACACCATTGGAAAGGTCTAACCGAGAAGAACGATTTTTTGGTCTAAGCTAGTGCTAATATTCCTTAAGTTTGGAACCCGAAAAACTATCGAAAAACTGCCACTATGGAAAATTTTTTTTCGAGCCTGTGGAATAGGTGGGTGGCCACCGATATCCACCTAGATCAATCCTCCCTCCTTAGGAAGAAATGGTCTCCATTGCGTTGAGTTCTTGAGGGAGAAGGGGAAGCGTTTGCTGAATATGAATCTTGGTGAGTTGTTTTCCTTGTTGGAGATGTCATATTGCTTGGTTTGTGGAAGGTTGTCACGAACCTGTTGTTGGCAGGGTTGAATCTGTTCAACCGGTCGGGATACATGAGATGTTTGTGTGCAGACGAAATATTTGTGCTTTGTTGCAGTCTTTTCAACCCACTTTTGTTGGATAGAAGGTGCTTGGGACGAGGCTGTAGTGGTTGCAGTATCCTCCTATTCACCTTTTGAACATATTGTGAAGAAGTTGAATTTTGTAGTATGAGATACTACCTTGCAGCACTGTTTAGGTGGGACAATAGTTGGAACTACCTCTGGTATTATGTAGAGATGGCCCCCCAAAGTAACAATGACACTACAGGGTCGAGACTCATAAACAACATGGCGTTTCCACATATATGACTGGCCCAAGGGAACATCACAGACATCTAGTGGGGAAACATCACATAATACCTCATCCTTGAAGGGTTGGATGTCGTATGACAATAGACACTACTGGCTGACATGGAGATCTCGTCCTTGATGAAGCCACTCGATGTTTTATGGTTGCAAGTGTGGTGTTGTCGACAATCCCAACTGTTTGACGACCTCTGCTGAGATGAGGTTATTCTGGCTTCCGCTATCAACAATAAAATGCAGTGGGGTCCCCTTCACCCACACCTATGAATGAAAAATGCACTCCCCCTCTTCAGGATTTGTTGGTTCTTCTGGTTGAATTGTTGCAGTCATGACAATAGTAGTGGGGTATGTGTTGATGATCTGTCTTTTACCAGTATTTTCAGAATTAGATTCTGAATCATGGTTTGGCTCCTTGTCTTTGATCTCGGCCACCAATGACTGTTTTGAGCGACATTCCTTGGTGTTGTGCCAGGGGCTTTTGTGGAAATTGCACCATTTTCGAGTGTCCTTCTTTGTCTTCATGTGACCCTTGTTTTCCTCTGGCTTGGACTATTTTTCGGGAGACTGTTTATTAGGGTCGCCTTTATCATACTTTGGTTGTTGCAGATTTGCAGACCCAAACTCCCATTTGTTCTGGTGCTTAAATTTTTTCTCCATTTTAGCAGCATCGAGTGATGAGATGTCCAGAAAATCCATTTCAGTTTGGATGTATTTGTGTAGAGCCCCACGGTATTTCAGAACCAAATGTCGTTCGGAGTCTTTGATACCCAGTTTGGTGTGCAAGGTATGGAAGGTATTGGTGAACTCTAGAATTGTTTGGCCCCTCTCTTGCCTTAGTGTGATCCATCTCATGTACTAGTCCTCATAGTTGCCAACAGGGTAATACTATTCCTTTACTGCATCCAAAAAAAAATCCCAAGTGGGCTCAACCCCATATATTCTAGACTACTTTATGGAACTTTGCTCCCAGTAAGTTTCCCACCAATGTTTGACATGGGGGAGATATTTAAGGAGTGTGAAGGTGATATTTTCCCTGTCGAATAAATTATGAACAGAGAAATAACCTTCTAACAGATTTAACCATTTGTCTAAGGCATCTGCATCTATATGACCTTCAAATACGGGAATATAAAAATTAACCTATACCTTGAAAGGAGAGGTGCTTCCAAAGTGGTTGTTTGATGAATATGCACATGTTTCTATCTGCAGGCGTTGAAGGATGTGGGGAAAATTCTCCATCATTTCGTCCCTTTGTCGCGTGAGAGCTTTCTCAAGCAACAGATTGATAGGATCGTCTGCTCCGTCGTTTGTCTTTTCTTTCACCATGGAGGGTTTCTTGGGTGCACGAGAGCAATTGTCTTCAAGAGAGAAAGGATCGAGACCCAACTTGCTATACTTGGACCTCGTCGGGGACATGCACTGAAAAAAATGATCAAGAGTAGCCTACTCTAATACCACTGATCCAGATTATTTTTGGCACGAAATGAGAGCGGAGATACAATAAAGAAATGCACAGAGGTATCGCGGATATCCAATAATATAACATAAATGTATGAGAGATGCAACCATAAACACAGAGATATAGTAATACATGATTTATATTAATGAAAGAAATGTACAGAGACTGTAAAAATACAAAGTGAAAGACTCGCTACAATGGTGGCAGCTTATCTCTGAGAAGAGATGTGACGGCTACTCGCATTCGCAAGAAGATGATTATTACAATGAGGCTCCAAAAGCATTTTTAACATAAGTAAAATCCAAAACCCTAACCCCATAAGATGAAAATCCAAAGGTTTGCGGGCCCCGATGGGGGTAGTTGATACGTCAACTTCCCGGGGGTGTAACTTTTGCATACAATCTTCGTTTGGGGTGCTCGATACACCGTTGGAAAGGTCTAACTGAGAAGAAAAAATTTTGACTGGTCCAAGCTCGTGCCTTTAATAGTTTCTTGGACCCCGAATCCCCAAAAAACATCGTTTAGGGCCTCAAAATGGTCTTGGAAGTTTGGAACCCAAAAAACTGTCGAAAAACTGCCAAGATGGAAAATTGTTTTTCGAGCCCATGGAATAGGTGGGTGGCCACCAATATCCACCTGGATCAATATGTGACTTGAATAGGTATAAAAACACTCCTCACATGCCTCTAACATATGAATATTCAACATATACAAATACAACATCTGGAAAAATGTTTCTACAAGTTGCTAAAGAGGTATATTTGAAAAAATTTAAAGATAAGATTTTCAACAACCCCATTTTACTTCATTTTAGTTGATGAAAGTACTAATTGGACTATGTTGCAACATTTTATCATTTATATTACATATTTGACAGATGAAGGAAGAGGTCAATGTGGTACAAAATTCATATGCTTACTTCAAATTAAGGATGAAACATCGCAGTTTATGTATGACATCATGACATTTCTTTTAGCAGAAATGGATTTGTCCTTGATAAAGTTAGTTGGATTTGGATATGATGGAGCTTCATCCATGAGGGGTATTCGTGAAGGTTTATCGAGAAATCTTCCTTGACATGCTCCTCATTTATTAGATATCCATTGCATAGCTCATAGAGAAGCATTAGCAACAAATGATGCTTCATGTTATTTTGCAAAGTTACAAGCTATTGATAAGTTTGCAGACAAGGTTTATTCATGGCTAGGGAAATATACTAAAAGTCATGGAGAATTGAAAGAGTTAACGGAGTCATTTCAAATCACAAGGCTAGAAGTGTTACAAATTCATCACATTAGATGGTTTTCTAGAGACAAAGTCATGGAAAGACTTGTTAAGCTTGTTGGTTGTGGAGCCTGATTATGTTCCTGATTCAGAGGTCCTTGCTTTCAATCGTGTTTATACCCCATGAAGACTTTACACCCCATAAGTATGTACACTCTTCCACGCGGGGGAGTGCAAAGGGGGGGTACCGCCTCTATGGGGTCCAAGGGGGGCTATCCCCCTGGTTGGGGGGGTCGGGGGCAAGCGGGCCCCCAACAGGGGTTCGGGGGCGAAGCCCCCAAAGGAAAAATTGACTTGTAAATGTATATTGTAATTTCATTGTAAATATGGACCGTTCATTATAAGGTCGCAGATCTAACAGTAGAAATTATGTTAGGGTTTTTTTCCCTAGAAGGCAACCCTCTGTTATGAGGGAAATGTATTGTGGCTATGCATTATGGTGAGTATTGTGTTCTGAGAGAGGATACTGTGAGAGAAAGAAGAGGAAGTTACAACAGGTTTTGTTGTAGGTTGTATCCCTTCATTTGCTGAATAATAATAAAGGAAGGACCTGACAATTTCTTTGGTGGATGTATCCCACACTGGGTGAACCACGTAAATCTGTGTCTCTCCTGTATTGTGTATATTATGTGTTTTGTTTCCACATTTGTTTTATTTTATTGCTCCGCGGTCTTGTTTTTCTAACAAAGCTCATGCTAAAATTGTTAAGAGATTGGGAGTTAGAGGAGAAACAAATGTATATGTGATTACTCGCATCCATTTACTTGCATATGTGATTATTAAGTTGAATAAGCAAGAATATCATGTTGGAATTACATCTATTGTAACTGTTAGCGCTATGTAAACTTCATTCGGCTGAGAAAATGAATGACAGAGGCAACCTACAAACCAACTTTGAGACCGGAAACTAGCCTCTCGGACCTGGAGAGGGCTCTCTCTAAGACTTCGTCTCTGTACAAGTTATGGATTTAAATTGTCAACTAGATTTAACACTTTTATACAATATTTCTAGTTCTATTGGCAAAAGAAAGCAAGACCTTGGGCTATGGAGTCGATTTAAGAAAATGATAGAAACAAATGACTTAGTCACTGAACTTGAGAGGATAAAGGCTAAGTAAGAAATAGTCTTCAATTAAAAATCATTGTGTGTGGCGAGAGAAAAACACATGAAGCAACTCAGAGCACCACTGGGGATGAATTCAGAGTTCGCTTAGAAGAAACACAATCGTCTAAATGGTGTGAATCTAGAGCCCCATGCGGTGAATTCTAGATCTGAAATCACGTTCCAATTTAGACAAAAAATACAGATATGAATATAAAGAACATAGGAAAGCACGTACGCAAAGAGAGAATACAATACATCAAACTGTCACCATTAGAATCCTTTTGTCAAAGCTTCATGACCTTTGCATTAAGTTTCAATCGAATCAAAAGCTACATTCAATAGTCACTATCTACATTGTTTTTGCCAACCAACCTGGATTACATTGAAAAGACGAAATATATAGACCAGGGCGTGCTGCTCGGGCTAGCCTGTTGTCTAACTACCATCCCTAGAAATTGGGCTCTGAATATTTTGTGCTTGATGACTCTTTGTATGGAACTTTACTAAAAATAGAAACTAACTGTACTCGGTCGCACCATAACCGCTCGTCTTTTCCACAATGGTTCAGTCATCAACAAGATCTCGTCATTATAGAGTGATGTGTCGATGCTTTTCCTTTGACAGGGTATCTAAATGATCAAGTGCTCTGTTAGACTCCTACCACCCATTGTAACGGCCTTGATTTCTGTCGCGCGATCGTTTGTTGGAGTGTGCATGTGGCGATTGACTGCACACCGTCACAGGTGTTTCCAAAATGATGACCCCAGTTAGGGAACAATGCCTCTCTTCAAACTGTCTCATGTACAACATACATATGCCCTTTGTAACATATGGGATTCCAACGTTGCGCATCGTATGCTTGTCGTGTGGGTATCTGTCAAAGTTCCTACTTCCCAGAAAGAAACAGGACACGGGGAAACAAAAATCCACACTACGTCTAAAAAGACAAAAATGGAGTCATTGAATCATGCTTCTGGTCTCATATGCAATTTTGATAATCGAAGTGTTCTCCTGAGAGATCAGTTGCACCTTTTCAAATTCATTACTTTCCTTTGCATAACTGTGTTCCCATTCAGCTTCTTCTGCACGCTAACCAGAGCTGCACGAACGTTTTCCATGGTTGGTCCACATTCCTTGAAGTGATTTGATTTTCTTTCTTCTGACATCCTTTGTGCTTCACCCAGTTGGATGATTGTATCTTGTGCTTCCTTGAGCTGCCTCTTGAGCCAAGTCACATTTCCCTCTTGGCCTTGTGATGCTGATGCTTCGAGGATCTTTGTTGCTAACTGCTATCTCAGCTCCCTATTTTCCTAGTACTACTCAACAATAGCGAACTGTGCTTGCTTCAGCAGCTGCGACAGTTCGCAAATATCAATGCCTTTAGTGTCTGTCCTCCTCCTTTTGTCACAGGTTTCTCGACTTGGACCTTCGACATGTTCCAACCGAATGACACGCATGAGTAACTCTTCTGTGACCGAATTTTCGCACAGCTCTCTCGGGGCTTGGTCCTCCCCAGTTTCCTTGTTCTTCCTTGGCCTGCCCCTTCTCCGAGGTATTGGCTGTTGTGGGGATAGGGCTTTCAATGACTTTCCTTCTTCCGTGGCCCTTCCTATTTCTGCCTCCGCACAATGAGATGTTTCTTTTTCCACAGGTAGATGGGAATCTCCTCTCGGATCCCTGCAGATTCTGGCTATGAGTAGAAACGAATCCTAGTTGTTTCCCAATCGCCTCAACTCCTCAACTCTCAACAATTTAATCAACGAGACATTAGATAGTTTCTTCTTTGGCTGGTTTGTTTCATCCCGGACGTTGTCTACCATTTCTTGGAGACTTTGGTGCAAGAAGAAAGGAATATTTAATGGTCTCTTTCTTGTGAAATGCATCAACAGTTTGATGTGATATGGGTGTATTCTATCAAACCTTCCTTCACAAGTGAAATATTTCCTAATCACTCCCAAGAGCTTCCAAAAAGGCTCTTGCAGATATCAACTTGGAATACCCACTTCGACCTTCCCATTTAAACAGTCTGGTTTGATAAATTCCTCGTAGCATAGAACATCCAAAGGCATGCCTTTAGAATACCTTTCTCTGCACAGAGGGATCTTTGTTGCGGCTGACAGGGTTTCCTCTATCACTTGGAATGTACTTCCTGCAATTACTGCACGGAGCCCGTTGAAACTGAGCCCGAACTGTTCCGCCAACTTTATGTTGAATCCTTGGATTTCCTACAAAATACTATGCATCTGACCTGTTCAAAAGAGGCTCTGATATCCGGATCTTCATTTACCAACGTCAAGTTTTATGGTTCGAGCTTGACACTTCTGCTACTTCGCACACCTTTCCTTATGTTCTGAGATGTTTCCATGGTGCAACACATATTTGTTCTACGCGCAGTGGATCCAGTGTGGACCAAAGGAGTTAATCTTGATTGACTCAGTTTTGTGACACAGTTGAAGGAAATCGACTTTCCAACCATGAGAAACTCAGGGCTCACAGGGAGACTTAGAGGCAGAGCATAAACTTGGCTGGTAAACAGAATACATGCAGAGGGATCGGAATTTATAATTGGGCGGGTGAGAGATGGAATCGTGCCAGGGGACACTGAATCCATGGTGACAGGAGGTTTCGAAGCAAGACGAAGATTTTCGTAGCACATCCGCGCGACAGGTACACTTCGGGGCGTGTAAGGTACAACTGATAAGAGCTGTAGAGCATACGTGATACGAGCGTCATGATTTTTTATTCTTTCTGACTTTGGATATTACTATTAGCTTGCTTCATAAGTTATTTCTAAGAGGCATATTTGGGGTAGGTGCAATGCACACATCATCTTTTTTAAGTAAAATGCAGTGACAAACTCTTGAGTTTTCATATTGCACATGTATGGTACATGTAAATGCATTGAGATTTGAGAGTTTTCCAAATTCACAAACATTGGGGACACTAGATGATTTCATTATGTTGGAAAAAAGTTTTGTAATGAAAGTGATTGACTCTCTAAATGCAAGGTTCACAAATTTACCTATATTTAATGCTACTAAGTTGCTTAGTCCTCATAATTATTATGACGATATGGATGATAGAGACTCTCAAACAAGAACATGGATAACATATTTATGTGATAAATTTAGTGTTGGATACTCACCTATTGTGGATACTGCTAGATGTTTGGGTGAAATGGATTAATTTATTTCTATTATGTATAGATCATACCCAAAAAAACATATGTTTGGAGCATGGAATCTGTGTAGAGGTGAACATGAATGGTTTGAAGGATTTCCATGTTTGATGCAGCGATGGAAAGTTATTGTTGTTACTCCATCTAGCACAAGAATATGTGAACGAGGCTTCTCAAAATTAAATAGGATTAAAAATGATGATATATTTATTTAGAAACATTGGATATATTAAGGTTTCTCTCTCTCACTGCAACTCGTGCTCTAAATGAGGTAGATTGGAATGTTATTTATGATGAATGGAAACATATGAAAGATCGAAAGCCTCTTCCACTAGGAAAATAGATTCATATATGTACAATGCTCTAAGATCTTATAATTTTGAAGAATGTGAATGTAAGTTTTAATCTTTACTATCATCATTGGCTTACCCTACAAAACACTTGGCAGAACCACTCCTCATTTATTTGAAGCTTTTGTTACGAAAAATATGGTTGGTGAAGTACAATAATGTGTTAACTATTTAGTTTTTTCTTTGGATAATCTAGAAGAAAATATTTATTATCTTTTTCTTGTAATATTAGTATTTGATGATTGACATAAGCATTTCCAAGTGTGGCTCCAAATATTTTCTTTTGTAGTTGTTAAATCTATCGGTTGCTACACTAACAATTTGCAATAAAATGTGTATCCATTGTTTTTAGGCCCTTATTTGCAATAAAATGTGTATCCATTGTTTTTAGGCCCTTATCAGGGAGGAGTTTCAAAGATTTGTGTTGAGTTACCTAAATTCTATCCATACAAATCTACATCTATATGTTTCATCAATAAGATCTTCTGTCCCAATGTTATGAGATGTAAGTATGATTTCTTGCGGCACAATCAATTGACATTGGTGTTTGTTGCATTATTATGTGGTAATTTGTCAAATAAACTATATTAGTGGGCTTTTCAAAATCTATTTGTTTAAGAAATATTGATATCATTTATAAATTTGTCATTTGGGTTTGGTTCAATTTGCTTGGCTGTAATTAGTCAAACTTGGAGTCCCATGTTTAGTAAGTGGATTTTGAGTTTTTGACCATTTGAATTTTACTTGTTTTTCTATAATATCTCTCAAATTAATATCCTTATAAAGGTTAATGAATTAGTTTTTTTTTTATCGGACATAGTTAGTAATAAAACCAACAATCAAATATAGAGATAATTGGCTTGAAAAACCAAAGAACAATCCAATGAGTACCATGTTGATCCGTACCATTTGACTTTTACTTATTTTACTTGATCAAATATGTCTTCCAATACATTGCATATTGATGGGTGAACTACACGATGAGTGACTCGCCATCTTGGAGTTCCTAATGGTTTTAGTCCATGATTAATTGTTGTGTATGTAATGGTAAAGTGTTGCATCTTTTGATTAAGTTGATTGTTCTCTAACTTGATTTTCACACATGACAAAGCTTTTGAATTTTAGTTTCTTGTTTTCATATTTGTTTCTCACTCATTCATTTACCGGGATTTTTATCAATATTCAGGTGTGATTTACCTAAAGCGAGGACCGTGCCGGTCGGTATCAAATTATGGGTGGGATAAATAGATATTATAGTTGGTTTCTTCTGCTGTTATTCAAACTAGTTTCTTGCTACGCCTTCCTTCAAGGTTAGGACCAAACCAGCTAGGCAAGGTCAAGGTTAGAAAACACCCATCATAAAATAGGATTGGATGGATACCTATAAGAATATAACTATAATTATATTTATTATTTCTTTAACGAATGACAGAACTAATGGCCCTTCCCCTCCTCCTCCTCTGAGGTTCCATTCAATAGCCTAGAGCATTCCCATAATTCCACCAGCTCCTGGCGTGTAAGGAAAATAGACCTAGGGCTTTGCCCCTCCTTATAACCATAATATACCAACTCCTCCTCAAATTCAGGGAATGGTTTTGGGGCCGAGATTTCAGATACGTGGGGCCTGCATTGCCCGTTGATCAATCAAATGATCGGCTGATGGGAGAGTTTTGCGGTCGCACAGTGATTACTATATGGCACTACCATGGTGGATGCCTTGTGGGCAAGGTAGTTGATCGCAATTTCAAGGTTATTGGGATTGATGCTCTCCGAGTTGTTGATGGTTCGATATTCACTCTATCACCAGGGACCAATCCCCAGGCTACTCTTTTGATGCTTGGACGGTAAGTGTTTGTTGTTATCTAAATGCTTGAGTGCGGAGATGGTGCCTTGAATCCAGGTGCATATACTAATCGAGATGGAGATTGAACCCCAGTAGCAGATATAGGGAAGCGGAACCCTCATCTCGCCCAGCAGACTTACCTGTCCCATTTGTCCCAGCGTATTTCCTGGCATCCCTTCTCACGGGCCTTATTCTCACTGTCTGGAGGTTAGAAGAGGATTGGGCGAGTGTTGTGCTCCTTAACCTATAACTAACATATTGCTCCTAATTAATAATCGTTCAAGTATTAATTAATAAAAGCGGGGCTCCAATTTTGACTCGTTTAACGCCTAAGCGGGTCTTCAAAACCTCGCCCCCCTTCGGGCTCGCGGCTCGTACCTCGCCCTTTTTTGGGCGACTCACTTAACGTACCAGCAGACTATTGAGCGAACCCTGTGACTTTAGTATTTCAAGTTACTTTAAATATTATAGAGCTACTATCTATCTCCTAACTCTCAAAGGAAGATACTTTCAAACTCCTAATACTTTCTATCGCCTTGGTGCTGGCTTTTAGGGCATGACGAAATCACCCAAGAGCTGGTCGACAGAACCCCAGGCTTGACAAAAGAACCCGCCCGACGAAGAAAGAATCATATCCCCCTACCTCAACCTCAACCTCTTCCTAGACATCGACCCTCGATCTCGACAAAAACATAGACATTGAACTCTACCTCCACCTCGATATCTACCCTCGACCCTCTCTATGGAATTTGAATCGCGACCTCGACCTCGACGAAGTATTAGCCCTCTACCCTCGATCTCTATGAAAACATAGCCCTAGAACCTCAACCTATACCCCTAACAAACACATGGTACCCAGCGATCAAAATTCAACACGTCACAGCCCGTCAGAGGGGGTCCAACACGTCTCAGAAGGGTTATTAAATAATTCAACGTCAAAAAAAAATTTAATTTCAATTTTTAAAAATCATTTCGGAAATGTTAAAAAAAACTTAAAATTTCCTAGGAAGGGTTATATTTTAATTTGCCAGTCATTAAAATTTGGAAAGGAAAGGTATTAATGACAGACACTGGTTGACGGTATCTAACCAAGTGAAGGTGGATAGGCTCTTTTTCCTAGGCCCTAACCAATACACTAACTCATATAGGCAGGTCGAACCAAAGCAAGTCAGTCATTAAAATTTGTAGGTTACAGTTTACCAATTAAAAATTTGGTGGTTACAGTTTACCAATTAACACTCCACTCACATTAAAATTTTTCGGTTACCAATTAACACTCCACTCAACACTGGTCAATGGTGTACAATGTACACTGTATAGGTAGATAAATGTTGCTTCGTGCGAAATTGCGGTAACATTGAAGTTTGAACAAGTTCCCTTCGAGAATCGAACTGTAACACTGGTGTTTTTCACTGAATTTTCCGGAGAAGCTGGCTATGGAGGAAGAAAAAGATGTCAAGTTCACATTATTAGCCTTGCCCGCTGATGCTAACTGCGACCTCCTGTCAATTGGGGTAAGGATTCAGGAACCTAAACTCTTTACTTTATTTACTACTATATATGCATATACAGTCTTCAAGCTTTTGCAGCTGCTAACAAATTAAGCAGTTTCTCCAAGTCTGATATACAACCAAAAAAGTTTTTGAAATAACGTATAATCACTGTAGTAGTTTCATGCCTTGGAAGCTCTTAGTTCTGCTGTTAGCACTACATAGGTACTGGGTAGTTATCCAGGGTTTTGCTCTGGCTAGTAGTCGCAAGTTGCAACCAACTAATGCATTACGACAGAAACTTATACCAATACACACCAATAAACCCCAATTCCAGTCAGAGAGCTCAACTGACCGAAATAACCGGACAGAGACGGAGTGAAATAACCTGATGGAACAGACAGAGGAGATAGGAAGGTTGACGGGTCAGATATTGAGGGACTAGAAAAGAGATACAAGATGGAGGGTTCGAGTGCCATTTACTTAGCCATTGACGAGCCAATTGGTTGTTTACTAGTTCTGGTGCTTGGTTGTAAGAAAGAGTGCGGAGCTAAGGTTATGAAATATATTAGCTGTTAAGCTATTGGAGAAAGAACCAGCATTTACTGAAGCACTAGCGATTCGCAGGGAGCGAAAAAGGATGTCATGCCTTCGATGTGAGAGATTATAAAAAAAGAATGAAAATATTAATGAGATTTTAACATCAAATCACAATTTTACTCTGGAAAAACCCATATAGCATGATACTATCAGGAAAGGCGCCACACTGCAACTAGGCCTGTAACATCTACTTAGCTTGAATTTCTACTTAGCTTAGCTTGAATTTCAAGTCAAATTTTGAGGGCGATCCAAGTCGAGTTTTGATTTGATGCTTAGCTTGAATTTCTACTTGAATATATCTCACTCCTTAGGGTTTGTTTTTTCGTTTCTTCCCTCATTTGTGGCCTTACACGACGGGCGGTCAATTTAGAGACAACTTGTCAGTCGTTACATTCATGAATCTTGTAGAGAGACTCTTTGAGTCGATAGGGGGTGATCTAATGTGTGTCGTCTGTTTGAAATCGTTCGAGGAAGAGGAGCATATCAGAGAATTGTGTAATTGCCATCATATGTTTCATAGGAATTGTCTGGATAAGTGGCTTGATCATCGTCAGACGACGTGCCCTCTCTACAGATCTTTCCTTATGCCGGAGAGAATACTCGATACAGAGGTGAGTAAATCGTGGGTTGTCAATCGGATCGCTTATATCTTCGGTGAGGATTTAGCGATTTCGTCATAACAGACAGAATTTTCAAGGCAAAAACCAAATTGTGTATGATGTATATGTTAAAATAGATTAAAATTTATAGACTAATCTGTCCATAACGAGATATGATGGTAGCAGTCTGTGATGGATTTAAGTGGGGTCAGTGTATGATTTGGGGCTTAGGGCGGTTTCCAGGCTAACAAGAATTATAGCCAGAAAAACTATCATTAGATCTACACTGATACTTGAAGTTACAATAATTATAGAGTCAACAACCACTCGCCAATTTTGACACGACATCACCTACTTATCATCCGTCTTCATGATGCATAGAAACTTCCATTAAGATCTTGTTCAGTACCATCATAGTACCTACTCCCAGAGGTTTCAAACTTATTGTGTCTTTATCCATGAAGACCTTTCCTCCTCCTCCTCCTCCTCCTCCTCCACTTTCCTCTTATAAAAATCAAGTGAAAGTGGTAAACCCCTACTGTTTCTTTCATTAAATTAGATCTTCTGATCCATTTGAAACGGTGAGGCTAGACCGTCAATGGAAAATAGTAATCATTATGAGTTGTTTGTTAAGTTTTTAGACCCCAACCCAGTTTTAGTCTCGCTGATTTTTCAGCCAATGTTAAATGCCGAAACTCCAGTTTCAACACAGTTTCAGCATAAAAAAAACTTAGCAGAAAATAAACTTTAGAACTGAAACATGAGGATTCTGAACATCGTTTTTAACGCAGAAATAAAATATAATTTTCTGAGTTTTTATACGCTGCTGATATTTTATTTCTGCGTTGAAAATGATGTTCAGAATCCTCATGTTTCAGTTCTGAAGTTTATTTTCTGCTAAGTTTATTTTATGCTGAAACTGTGCTGAAACTGGAGTTTCGACATTTAACATTAGCTGAAAAATCAGCGAGACTGAAACTGGGTTGGGGTCTGAAAAGTTAACATTGTTCACACTCCCACAACTACAGAAAACAGTAATCTTCGTGATCGCAACAAAACATAAGTTTATTTTCTGCTAAGTTTTTTTAATGCTGAAACTGTGCTGAAACTGGAGTTTCGACATTTAACATTGGCTTGTACTAATTATTTTATTAGAAATAAATTTGATTAAAAATGTAATATTTTATTTAACATGTTTTTTTATGAATTGTGAACTTAATTTATTATTGTCAATTGAAATGCAATTTTTCTACGAACTTTTCATTCTAGAAGGGTTGCATGATTATATACCCTTCTCACAGAAATTAGAACGTGCCCTTCAAATTTGATCACTGATGGTACCTGCTGCTATTACTGACGTTTATTCACAATAATCTCAAGAGCCGAGTCCAATTGATTTTCAGGAGCGAGCTGGAGCGTCTTATGCCGGGATTAGGATTCTGCCAAGCGAGATACTCAGGTTCAGATAGATTGATGGGTACTGCTGGCTTTGCGGGCCCGGATCTATCCTTTATGTTTTGCCTTTTATTACTGTTTTTTCCTCTTTTCATCCTTCGAAAAGCAAAGTTTCAGATATATTATTTCCATGAGCTTTTTTATTCCTTGCCTATTTCTAGCATTAATAGGTCATTGAGTTTATCTAATATCATTTTTAAGTGATAGTTCTTAACTAACACACCATTAAATTTCATTGTGATGTATTCTAATAATAAATGTCATTATTATTTACCAAGTATTTAGAAAGATATCTCATTGGATACTCATAATTAGCACCACCCTCTATAGTTTTCAAAAAAATAAATTGGACACATGTGTTACATAATAGCCTTTTTCAGGGGGTGAAACTTAATTTCCAATTTTTTTTTTTAAGAATGTAGTACATAATAACCTCTTTGGGGTTATGTTGGTGTATATTTGACACCAGACATTACATAATAGCGAAGTGGAACTAATTACATCAGCCATGCTAAGCTAGCAAGCAAACCAATACACTACAACTTTCACTTAAAAAAATTAAATGATTTTGTCTAATGAAATGATTTTTTGGGGGGACATAAATCTGCGAGAAATCACTATTTTTTATTGTTTAAAATCTATTTTTGAATGCAAAAATAAATTCAACATGCTGAAAATTTTGAATACACTGAATTTATTAAAAAATAATCATTCAAATCTATGGATCTAATAATTTCTAGCTAGATTTCAAACAAAAATCCTATAAAAAAAAAAAAATCACTCCATAAAACGTTAAAACGTTTACACTACCGCATTTAAAACCATCAATAAAGAAACTACCCCATGATGGAAAATTTGCCCGTTCAAATCGACAATCGATAATGATCACACCGTACTACACAGTCAAGTCAAGTAATCGATACGGAGAGAGCGTATATTTTACGATGGTTACGACTCAAATGTAATCCTATTCTCGTTCGCTATTCTTATCGTTTGCCAACTACACAATCAAGGATATTTTGCTTAATCTCTGCCGTAGTACACACTCAAGTCATCAATACGTTTTAGAGACTTTCTTTCTCATTAAGAACGTTGGATATATGAGCGTGCGTTCCGGTGGGTCGTCGACGTGGCAACGCTCGACTCTGCTGCTGGTCACTCTGGGGGCGAAAAGCCATGTTTTCCACACGGCATTCCCGCCTTCTAGATAATTGGTAAACATTTTAGCAAACAGACGGGCCGCCGGTGAAGACTGTAGTTACGGTTATGACCAGGAATGCAACACCGATAAAGTAACTCAATTATATATATAATGGTAGCCTGCCTCATAACTTGCAACGATTGCTCATTGCCTTTATCAATTTCAAGTCAAATCATGGCCGCATTGCATCGTCTGCTAATGATAATTGGAGTTGCCTTTACTTTCCTCTGCATCATTTCACCCTACACGGCCTCGGCGGTAAAAGGTGGGTACTGGCCTGCTTACAGCTACTCCTACTTCCCTCCTTCACAAATCAACACGTCCCTGTACACTCATCTCTACTACGCCTTCGTAGATGTGGACAACCAGACGTTCGAGGTGGGCGTGAGCCTGGAGAACCAGGAGAGCATCCAAAAATTCACGCCCACAGTGCAGACCAACAATCCCTCGGTGAAGACATTGCTTTCCATTGGGGGAGGAGATGCCGACATCAGCACCTTCGTCAAGATGGCGGCCGACGCGTCATTACGCAAAGCGTTCATTGATTCGTCCATAGCTCTGGCCAGGAACTATTCCTTCCACGGGCTAGACCTCGACTGGGAGTATCCACAGACTGTGGAGGAAATGAACAACTTGGGGCAACTATTCTCTGAGTGGAGATCTGCCATACAAGCAGAGGCTCAAGCCACGGGCAATGACCCTCTGCTCCTCACAGCGGCCGTCTATTTCTCTCACGAAATCAGCGACGTTGTAGAATATCCCACTACAGTCGACAATCTTGACTGGGTGAACATAATGACCTACGATTTCTACGGTCCTTGGACGCCGAATAACACCGGAGCACCCGCGGCCCTCTACGATCCCGATTCTGATACCAGCACCAGCTTTGGGGTCCAATCATGGCTGGACGCCGGCTTGTCTTCCAGTAAAGTGGTCATGGGAATGCCCCTCTATGGGCACTCTTGGAAACTCCAGAGCGCGGGGGAGGTGGGAATAGGCGCCCCAGCTACTGGTGTAGGTATAAAAGATGGTTCCGTTACCTACTCTGATATTCGGAACTTCATTGGACAGAATAAAGCCACGGAGGTGTTCGATAACACCACAGTCTCGGCTTATTGTTACGCTGGACTCGACTGGATTGGCTACGATAACGACCAGTCCGTTGCCAGGAAAGTGGTGTTTGCGAAACAGGAAGCGCTGTTGGGCTATTTCTTCTGGAACGTCGTGCAGGACACTGCCGATTGGGTTCTCTCCCGCACAGGTAACGTTATACAATTTTAGTTAAGAATTCCAAGATGTTTATTTGATTCATTCGCTACTCGTTTTGGGTCTATAAATTTCATTTATTCCCGAATTGAATTTGATTTCTCGTTTGTTGTAACATCTATGTATGCAGCTTCGGATTCATGGGACGGATGATGTCGAAATACCAGTTCTTCTA
>JASDQU010949298.1:43734-56539 GCA_032191745.1 Picea mariana | reverse complement strand
GGGTTAACCCTAAAATAAGGAAAGTGGGGCCAAGTGACCTAGAAGATGTTTTTAAGGAAGCTACTTGGAGAGTATAAATAAGAGCCAAGACTCTCTCATTTTAATCACACTTGAACATATTGAATATCTATATGTGTCTGAGGTAACCAAGGATATATAAGCCGAAATTCTGAGGAAAGGTGAAGAAAAGAAGGCCGAAATGCAAGGAAGGATAAATTCTTTTGATGGTGCTTTCTAAGGTATGCTATTTATAGGTCATCTCACCATTTTCACTATAACTTTTTTTATATAATGATTCAGACCGTGAAATTGCTACATTGAGAAAACATACCCAAGTATATGTGGTAAAAAATTAAGCTTGTGGGTAATTTTATTTTTGGAGTTACACTCCGTGGAAAATAGGGTTTGTGGCTAGTCCTAAAACTAGTCAAAAACAAGTGTTTCGGGTAAAAATGTCATAACTTCTTCATAATAGATCCAAATTCAGTGAGACAAAATGTTGGTTAGGTTATAGGCTGTAGTATGTTGTGTAACAGTTTGAGATCAATTCAATGAATATTTTGTGCGGGCCCCTCTCTACAAGGTCGCTCTCTAGAGTAATCCAGAATTCAACAAGGTATGCCATTTTTTCTATAACGCCTTTTCTGAGAGGTTCCAAGTAGTGCCACCTAGAGGAATTGCATGAAACACACTGAAGAACATTGTGTATCAGTTTCATATCTTTATTTATTACAGGTACACAGTTATGATTATTTCAAGTTGGGGTTGTTTACTAATCCAAAACTAGTCATGGTTGAGACAAACAATTGATGAGTTGGCACATACATGAGGTGTATAGTTGATGATGTTGGTACATATTGATGAGTCATTGTTGATGATTATTTTACACACGATTGGTATATACTTGGTACATGGTCGGATGCACTTGTTTATGGTACATATTGATTACAAGTTGTTTGGCACAGGTTGGTGCATGGTTGATGCACTTGTTTATGTTGACAGATTGATATCTGTTGAAGATTGTTGTCTCGTCTCAGTTGGTGCTGAGAATGTAAGCTGAGTCTTGCATATAGAGATAGTGCTCTTGTATAGTTGTACTCTATTCAGTTGTTGCTGAAAAACCCCCAGATTGAAGTCCATAATAAAAAGAAAAATTGTACATACATCTTGTGTTCCTTGTGTAGATGATTTGTTGATGATATGTTGCTGATATATGTTGTTGATATGCATTCACATATAACTGATTATAAATGACAACAATGAGTAATGAGAAAATGTTGAATGTTAACTAAGGAGTTTTTATGTAAGAGGGAAGTTTTGGGAAAAAGATCCCCACACTCATTCACCCCCCCCTCTAAGTGTGGTAGGTGTGTCCAACATAAAGTTCATGCATCCATTGTAAAACGCATTTCACTTTAATTATAAAAGTGAATCACTATAAGTAGCTTTAATATTTTATTTTAAAGTTATTTATTTTGCATGCAACTTTCTTTTATAAAACAACTTTATTGTAAAAGTGATCCCCACTTCTTTTTTATAAAAGTGGGTCACTTCATAAAGAAATTTATTTGTAAAAGTGAGGATATTTGGAGGGGTATCACCACGTGTATCAACTTCTACTTGCCACGTGGCTCTTTGGTTACTGTTTATGATTTTTTTCCAAAATGGCACAACTTTCACATCTGAAGTCCGTTTTCAGTGCCGTTTTTTTAAAACAACCTATTTTTTCGAGATATTTCCATCCATATCATCAATTTCAATTTTTAAATCCATATCATATGCATATGTAATATGTATTCTTCCAGTGATATTTTTCTCACCAACACCAACTACTTCCAATGGAAATCCCATATGGAGGATTTATTAAGAAGTAAAGGCATGTACCAGATTACTTTGGGGAAGGAAAAAGAACCCATTGATGATGAAAAAAGTCAAATGGGATAATAGGAATGATGAAGCACATGGACTGATCAAAATGTCCATCTCTCCTGATTTAAGATACCTTCAAGAAGTTGATGACCCCGATGAAGCTTGGGAAAACCTTGAATCTATGTTTGGTAAACACAATATTATTTGAGCACATCAGTTAGAATATCAGATACTGATTTTAAGTCCAAATGATTTTTCTTGCATTAAAGACTATCTATCTAAGTTTAAAACACTTAGAATTTTATGTGAAGAGTGTAACATAAATTTGGAGGAAGAGTGTTGCATCTATATCATTCTTTCTAAGCTAGGTAGTGCATATTCTGTGTTTTTAGCTACCTTTTGTACCACGAGAGAGGCTCTAGAGAAATCTTATAAAAAACCCACTCTTGAGTCATTTTGCGATGATTTGATTAAAGAGCAAGATAAGCTTGTACAACTTGGAGTGATCAACACTGCATGTACCTCCAACAAAGTCTTAGTATCCTAGTTGAAATATAAACAAAAGAATCCCAAGAAGCAACATCCTTGCCACAACAATAAGCAAAACAAGGGTCCCAAACCCACTCAGACAACTTCAACTCCTAATGGTGACAAATGAGCAAAATCTAAAAATAAGAAGACTGAAAAACATTGCAACTTTTGTGGAAAAGATGGTCATGATGAGTCCAAATGTTTCAAGAAGATGACAAATTTAGAAGCAACAATGAAGAAGCACAACATCAATATTGATTCTACTACTACTTCTTCTTCTCATGGACATGCACTTTCTGCTTCTGGTTTCTCCTTCAATGAAACTTCTACTTCTTCTAATGAGAAGCTTATTGATTCTAGAGAATCTTATCATATGGCTAAGGAGAAAGCCATATTTTTTACTCTAAATGAATGTAAAACCAAGAAAATATTTGTTGGTGATGATAAATATCTTAGTGTTGTAGGATATGGAACAGTTTAGGTAGATAATGGTCATTTCAATGATGTATTATGTGTTCCAAGTCTTTCCTATAACATTTTATCAGTATATCAAATCACTCATTCAGGTTAAGGTAAAACCATAGAGTTTTCACCTCACCAAGTTGTAATCAAGGATCTAAACGATCCTCAACATGTTCTTGCAACTGAAATTGTTGATGATATTACCAGGTTGTACAAGTTTGACAACTTTGGGTCATCATCTTTTCCATTAGTTTTTTTTTCTCATAACAATGACTTGAGCAAGCTTTGGCATGAGAGGTTTGGTAATCTAAACTATCGCTCATTGCAAAAACTATGTAATCAACAAATGGTGACTGGTCTTCCTCTTGTTTCATGCAAAGATGGTGTTTGTGCCAATTGTGTTCTCGAAAAACATCATCGGGATGGTTTTGACAAACGTGCATCTTGGCACACCTCAGGACCTTTGCGACTTGTTCACAATGACTTGTGTGGTCCACTTTCTTCTCCTTCTTTTTCTAGGTGCAAGTATTTCTTAACTTTCATTTATGAATTTTCCAAACGTACTTGGGTTTACTTCTTAAAACTTAAGAGTGAAGTTTTTGACAAGTTTTTGGCCTACAAGGCCCTTGTGGAAAATCAATATGGACATCAAATTCAAAGGTTAAGAACATATAATGGAGGTGAATATGTGAAAAATAATTTTACAAGTTACTGCACTTCACAGGGCATTCAAATGCAACACATTGTTCCATCTACACCACAACAAAATGACATTGTTGAGAGAAAGAACCGCACATTGAAATAAATGGCTAATTGTATGATCCAATCTAAGGGATTAAGTCTAAAGTATTGGGTGCAAGCCATCAACTATGCAAATTACATAGTAAATCACACTCCCAAAAAGGCTCTTAAAAATATAACACCGAAAGAAGCATGGACTAAAATTAAACCAGATGTAAGTCACTTCTGTGTATTCAACAATATAACATGGGCTCACATTCCTAATGAGAAAAGGAAATCATTGCAACCTAAAAGTGAGAAGTGTATATTTGTTGGTTATTCTGAAGATGTCATAGGTTACATACTTCTTCAACCACACTATAATGAAATTATTATTAGAAGAGATGTTAAATTTGATGAAAATCTCTTGGCCTACGAGCCTAATTCGACGATTGTGCCTTCTTCAACCTGCGATCCATCTTCGATGTTTGTGCCTTCTTCTATTGCTATTCTAGTTTCTTATTGAGATCATGACAATGAGGATGAAAATCCACCTCCGCCATCTCACCTTCTTCCATATGAGTCCATTGAACTTGAACCAACACGAAAACCACCACTTCTTAGATGGGTCCTTTCAACACGAGAAACAAGTGGTGATATTGTCGGTGATCCTTCAGATCAATGTTAGACACATTCACAATTCCAGCAAGCCTCTTCTCTTTTGGCTCAAGTTTCAAAGACTCATCCATAGACATTTGCAGAAGCTTTAGGTCATCCAGATTATGATACATCAATGAATGAAGAGTATCATTCTTTAATGAAAACTGATACTTGGGATCTTGTACCTCTTCCGAAAGGAAGAAAACTTGTCAGATGTAAATGGGTCTACAAAACTAAGTATACATCAGATGGAAGTGTTGAAATACACAAAGCTCAGTTAGTTGCCAAAGGATTTTCCCAAGTTGAAGGAATTGACTACAATGAAATATTTGCCCCTATTGCCAAAACGAATTCCATCCTCCTTGTTCTTGCCATTGTTGCCTCACATAAATGGGAGGTCAATCAGATGGATGTTAAATCCGTCATCTTTCATGGGTATTTGCAAGAAGAAATCTACATGGAAAAACTTCCTGGCTATGTCCATAATGACTCTAGCCTTGTTTGTCGCCTTAAGAAATCTCTTTATGGTCTTAAGCAAGCTCCCCGAGCTTGGTATTCCAAAATGGACAACTTTCTTATTGACACCGGATTTTCTAGATGCCATTATGATCCTAATGTCTATACCAAGAAAGTAGGAAGCCATCTCATTATTCTTGTCCTTGCTGCCTCACATAAATGGGAGGTCCATCAGATGGATGTTAAATCCGCCTTCTCGCATGGGGATTTGCAAGAAGAAATCTACATGGAACAACTTCTTGGCTATGTCTAGAACAACTCTAACCTTGTTTATCACCTTAAGAAATATCTTTGTGGTCTTAAGCAAGATCTCCGAGATTGGTATGCCAAAATGGACAACTTTCTTATTGACACCGGATTTTCTAGATGCCATTCTGATCCTTAATGTCTATACCAAGAAAGTAGGAAGCCATCTCATAATCCTTGTCCTTTATGTTGATGATATTATCCTTGCTAGTAGTGACTCAAAACTTTTAAACCATTTGAAAATCATCCTTAAGAAGAAATTTGAAAGAACATACTTAGGCTTTTTTCACTATTTCCTTGGCCTCCAAGTTTTGCAAACCAAGGATGTAATTTTTCTTTCCTAGTATAAGTATGCTTATGACCTTCTTTTTCGCTTCCACATGGAATATTGTAAACCAACCCCTTCTCCCTTCTAGTCTAGAGTCAGGCTTGCTGCCACTTGTACTTATCCTGAAGTTGATGCCACTTTGTACTGTCAATTAGTTGGTAGCCTCTTATACTTGAATCATACCCATCCTGATCTTTCCTTTGATGTTGGTCTTGTTGCTCGGTATATGCAAACACCCCATGGACACCATTGGAAAGAAGCTAAAATCATACTTTGATATGTCAGGGGTACAATTCAGTTCGAGATACATTACAGTTCAGGGGGACTCCTTTATTGGTTGGCTTCACTGATTCAGATTGGGCCAGTGACCCCGATGATCGAAAGTCTCCTGCAGGTTATGCTTTTAGACTTGGATCAGGACTTGTCACTTAGGCTTGTAAGAAACAACATGTTATTGCATTTTCTTCAACAAAAGCAGAGTATCGAGCATCGATAAATTCAATTCAAGAAGCCTTATGGCTTCAACAGATCCTTTCAGAGTTTGGATTCCAACAACAACATCCAACCATCTTTTGGTGAGACAATCATAGTGCCATCAAGCTCTCCAAATACCCAATTCAACATCAGCACAACAAAAAAATCGAGCTACACATGCACTTCATCAGAAAGCTCATTCATGATCAATTTATTGAAGTGATTTTTTTTCCTATAGAAGATCAAGTTGTAGACATTTTCACCAAGTCTCTTACAAAAGCAAAGTTTTCCAAACTTCAATCTATGTTATGCGTTCATGAAGTTGTCATTAAGGGGGGATAGGCTCTAATGCCTTCTTCCTTCTCCTATTGTGTCACTATTGTAAATCCTTCAATCCTATCACAAGTTTTTCTTTAGGGGGGGATATTAGGATATTTAGACACTTAGGAGTTAGTTAAGATCTACTTGGTCTAATGTGTCATTAGGTAAAAGTGTGTTTCTTTAGTATGCATTTGTAGTTAGGAAATACGACGGTCACAAGATGTTCCTGACAAAGAGTGATCCAATGGTTCGTATTCTCCTCGATCTTAACGACTACATTGATCTGCGACTTAACACCCGATTGGTCCATGATCTATATTTAAAGAGCATGGAGGGTCATTTTCTGATGATAGATTGTGAAAAACTATCTTTTAAAATCTCTTTGTAATCTTTTTTTCTTTTGCATTAATAAATTGCTCCAAGTGGCCGTGTTGGCTAGGGCCTTGGATGTTTCCCTGTAGGGGTTTTACCATGTCAAAACATAGGTGTGTTGATCTTTGATCTGGTTGTGTGAGTGGTTACTAAAGGTGTCCGTCCTCTGTTGGAATACCTGTGTTGTCGAACAAGAGTTAGGAAACAACTATATCTTGTGCTCCTCTTCCTTCTTAGGTGGTAGTCCTTTAGGATCCTGGAACACTCCTTTGTATGCCTACAACAACTCCTCCAAATGTTATTTTTTATTTTTAGTATATCCATCTAGGGATTCCTTTACTCTTACTGATTCATCACCCAATTGATTCTCTCATAAGAAAAGTAAAATATACTTCTTACTTTAACTAATCAACTTTTGGCTTGGTTGGAACTTACCAGTGAGATCTTCAATTTTCCTTTATGTGCATTGATGATGAAATAATTTCCATCCTTGATCAGGTGGTACTGGTTTTTGTCTCCGCATGAATATTGCCTCATACACATGTAGGGGCTTCCAAACACTACACCACACACACCAACAAGTACTACATCTAACTCCACTTCATTAATAAAATATGCACTTACAACAAATTTGATCTTACACTGTTTTGTAACCTTAATCTCTGCATCCTTGTTTACCCACCCCAGTGGATATGGGTTAGGATGATCATGAACCTCCAACCCAAAATTGTTGACTAGGTTTATTACTATGAGATTTGCCTATGAAATGGAATCGAGCATTTACCATGGTCTTCTTGACCCAGATCTTGATATGGAAGAGTTTTCTCATCTCTTTCTCTTCTTTGTGATGAAGGCTACTCAGATTCACCTCCTTTTGGAACAAGGTGCAAGAAATATTCTCATCCACATATGAGTTGATCTATACTTGATTGCTTGAACACATGGCTAGAAGGTTCTTCTTCTTGGCATCCTTCTCGTGGTTCCTAGGGTTCATATTTGGATGTAGTTTCCAAAATTTTTCTTCAGTGTGACCATCGATATTGCAATGGTTACAATGGTTACTTGAATCCTTTCACTGATGTGCAATGGTTTTCATCTTCTTGTATTTCCATTTCCACTTCTTCTTCCCCTCTTTGGAAGCGTCTTGGTGCTCTTTCTACTTGGAACCACTTGGATGTCCTTTCATGTGGCCTATATTTTCAAGATAATGTGCTTACACACATGCCTCATCAACTATCTTGGGCTTGAAGAGCATCACTTTCTTTCACAAATGACTGTGTAGACCCCCCAAATACTTGAGGAATGCATCTGGGTTCTTGGGAGGGATTCCCAACATGATGGCCATCTTTTTCAATTTGGTGGTGTACTCTTGCACACTCTTCCCTTGTCTTTTCTTGTAGTAATGCCAATGGATCCATTGGTCTTATACATACCCAATAGGGTAGAATTGGGATTTAATGAGGATTTTGAAATCCTCCCACCTAGTTACTAGAAGATCACCCTCTATCCTAAGTGTCTCTATGTGTCTTTCCCACCAAGTTAATGCATGGCCCTCTAACTTCAGTTGGGAAAATGAAATCTTCTTCTCCTCATATATATTTTGAACACTGGAATAGACCTCTAATCGATGCAACAAATGATTCAACTGTAATGCATCAATATCACCTTGGTATGGATTGATGTCTACTTTCGCTTCCATTTTAAATAAATACTGTGAAGGGGTAATGGCAATGGAACTTGGCTTCTCTTTCTTAGGCTCTTTCCTTGACTCCTTCTCTTGGTCTTCATTGTCTCTTGGTTTCCCCTCTAATCCAATCTCTAAGTTAAATCCTCTATCCTCCCCGAACGGTTTGAGCTTGCTTGCTAGAGCCTCCACGAGAAGGGATATATTGCGAGAGATATCAAAATATTTCTCTTTAGGCCTCACAAATCTCTCTTTTGTTGGATCTTGAGGGTTGTTGTGAACATACTCATATGCCATGGCTAGGGTTCTCCAGATTTGTTCTGAAGAAATTTCTTGGATCCTACAACTTTCCCAAAATACCCCAAATAAAATTGATTTGATACCAATACGATCTGTAAACTATCGTGGATATTCCATTGGAACAACTCATCACAACATATCTTATAGTATTATGAAATCTTATATGATGCAAACTGTTTTTCCTTAGATCCCATATTAATTAATTGCTAGCTTTGCTTGAATTTATGAAAATAATTGAATACGAAAATGAAAGAACAAGAAAAAATATACACACCATCCACACAATTAAACAAAAGATGTATCCTGGGAAACCCAATATGAGAGAAAACCCAACGAGAAGGTGAGGCCTATGCTCTTCTCTCTTTTCTTCATTTATGGAAACAAAGTACAAAGAAAGAGTCCCTCACTATGCAGTTTCCTTTGACACTATGGCTTGAACGACTACTAAAACATATCATACCTCCTCTATTATGATCTCAAAATACGATTCCTTGGATGCTCTGCTCAATTGTGGAACATGTACAATACAAAATAATGGAACCCTTTCTCCTCTTAGTGCCCCAATATTTAACATAGCCTGATAATCATCTAGGATTAGTGTTTTGACTTCCTCAACCCTCAATTAGTGATCAAGTTTGGACCTTCTATAATCTTCTCGAAAGTCCACACATGGCTAGCCGCACATGTGTGAGTAATGGGGGTTGACGTGGCATCCACTTGTACCATGGTGGTGAACAAGGTAAGTCAACTTGCGGGAGGCATAATTGTTGCATACGAGCTCTAATTGAGGAGTTTTACGCACCATTGGAAAGGTCTTGGAGTGTAGAACATCATCAAGAGTGTGTGCACAATTTTCAAACACTGTAGCCCCAAAACATGTTGTTTAATTCCTCAAAATGGCTTAAGAAGGTTCTAGACCCCAATTTTCCAAACTGGGACATGCAAGCTGATTCCTCCAACTTTTTTCACCTAGAAGGTACTGAGATAGATGAAAAATTATACAATGATCCAATCTGGATCAATCTCACTAATATAGTTTTTCTTCTAATGTATTTTGAGTTATATATCCAATATGTATTTGTTTGTGACAACCCTATTATGATTGACATGGATCCATCATGTATTCTTTCGTGGCCATGTTCTTTCATGTGATATGCTCATGGATCCAATTGTACTTGGTCTGGATGCGGTATGCTTGCCTCATGGACAATATATGTCTGATGCTTTGGGTGTTTGTTTGCAAATACTTTCATGATCCTAGATCTTCTAGACTCCCCAATTCACTTGATCACTCCTATGGTTTTATAATGTATTTCAACCCTCAACTTCTCTTCACCCCTCACAAATTAGGGGGAATCCTAGTACACTCAAAATTGGCCCTCCAAATTATTTGAGTAGAGTTGAGCCATTATCATTAGAAAATCAATCAAGGAGCACTTTTTTAGACCCAATTTAAATTTAAAATTACTTTATTTAGAATTATTCCTAAGAGTAAATCTAAAAATCTTTATTTGGAATTATTCCTAAAAATGGATCTAAAAACTATTCAAGTGCAACGATCAAGATAGATCTTAAATCATAAACTTGTATGGCCATGATTTGTCTTGCCAACTAATGTGAACTATCTTTTGTCTTATAAAAGTGAGGTTCTTGGTGAGATTTAACACTTTCAGCTGGATACCTAACACATTTATGTTGGTATTGGGCTAAATCTTGGTAACCTTCCTTTGTTCCTTGTTGTCCTTGCTTGAGCGAGAGTTTCCTCAAATAACTAATTGAAATCTTTCCTTGAGTGTAGCCTAGTGGATCTAGTTGGATCCACCTACCATAACAAGAAAGTGTGATCCTTATCTTGAGGAGGGATTCCATACATGTGGCTAAGGATGGAGGGACCTAGATTTGGGTGATGGAGTTGATGCAACAATTGATCAACTATAGAGGAGAATATTAGTAAACAATGTAACACATCTTTCATTGATGTAACACGATGTAATATCCTCTTTACATTTCATTGATGTAATATCAATGTAACATGGAGGGACCTAGATTTGGGTGATGGAGTTGATGCAACAATTGATCAAGTATAGAGGAGGATATTAGTAAACAATTCAACACATATTTCATTGATGTAACACAATGTAATATCCTCTTTATATTTCATTGATGTAGCACATATTGATCGAGTATTCATGTCATTGTAACACATATTTCATTGTTTACTAATATCTAAAGAAGAAGTTGGAGCTAGAGCTTGATTGGGTCGAGACTACTTGTGAAGATCTACAACAACCAATGTAAAAAGGTACAAATTTCTCCTTTCTATTTTGCATTTCATGATTTTGGATTTTAATCTAGGGAAATTAGATAGTGATCTATTCATTGTCCGTAGTGAGATCCCAAACCACTCACCTAGGAATCCTAGATAGAATGATAGGAGTGCATTCCCTACAACAATTAGTGGAGACTAAATTAATGTTTTTTTTGGGGGATACAACATTCCTTATAACTTCCATGTTGAAGCCAACAACATTTTTTCTTTTGAATTATAATTACACATATTGATCCTCCAACTATTCGAACTAGTTTCTCAACGAGTTCATGTTAGTGTCGATTCTATCATTATTCATAGCCATTTTTCTTATACTCTTTCTAAATTCCTTATAATCCACATTTTCTTTACCCTTCAATTCCTTACTAAAATACCTCTTAGAATTTCTATAGAAACCATGTAATGCGGTTCTAGAACAAATTAACAATTGTTAAATACTAGGGGCCCACCAAGTTGAATAATTACTTCATTCATGTCATCCATGTGGGTCATCTACGTTTTCTCCTATTCTTCCATCTTGGTTTGAGATTTACTCAATGTTCTTAATCTTTTCTCCCATAACCCTTTGATCTCTCTAATATGGTAATTCAAGGGCATAACCTTATTAAATCTTTCTTTCTCTAGGACCTTTTCACCAAACTCACATATACTAGTGATGGTCCAAGGAATTGCAACAAGAGTGTTGAACCCATCATCTTGACTTTGAGTTTGCAACCCAGGAACGTGCTACTTTGATGAGGTATTGTGCATTGTATGTGCAAAATACACCAGTATAATTTGAGGTAAAGTATTCAAGCTAAATTGAATATTGGTGTCCCTTTCCTTCAATTTCCTTGCTTGTGACCTTCACTCCCTTTCTCAAGAGAGGCTATCATAGTCACTATGTTGGCTTCCTTAGGGTTGGTCTAACAAAGATATTGGTATATTGTAAGTGCATGTGTCATAGGATAAAAATCCTCTTCATCATTGTGTTACTTAGGTAGTCTGTAAAATCCTATTCAAGGATGCCTGTATACTAGGAATCATTGATGCTAACTCTAGGAATGTAGGAACTATTATTATAGAAAATAATATGCTCAATCTCATCCTTCTATCCTCTGCTTTCCCACCCTCCAAGGCTTGTGGTTCTATAGTTTGTCTACCCCAAGTCAAGGGCACCAAGAGTAAGGGGTAAGGAGAGTGTGTTCCATTGTGTTAGAGATGAAGAAGACAACAATAATAAGGCTACCCAATCAACCAATAATGTCAAGGAATGATCACCTCATAAGCAATGGTATAGGCTAAGATGTTCATCATGGAAAAGAAGGTTGCCATATAATGTACATAAAGTAAATGTGCATAAATTAAATAACTAAAAATGACATGCCATAAAGTAAATGTACTTGCTGGAAAAAAATTAATATTGCTATAAAACATAATCAATGCCATCTAATAATGAAGTTCCATGAAGCAACCTACCCTACTGAAATGTCATGCATTAAAAATGCTACAAGAAACTAAGAACACTTGCAGGAAATGGTATATAACAACAAAAAATGATGAAGATAACTAACAAAAACTATAGAAATTAAGTATAACAACAAAGAAATGCCCCTTTTACAACCTTGAGTGGGCCCTACTCAAGATCCCTACATGGAGCTTGAAGAAACACTAAGAGCTTGAAATCTGGAAACATAAATTACGCATTAAGAAATCACTTCATAACAACAAATTGTACTTGAATAATTCGAATGCATCAGCTCCAAAAAGAGTTATCAATGCTAAGATTGAAAAAGAAGAAAACTCCTAGATGACATTTATACACAAATACTCATAAATCATCCCTTCAATCAGTCCTTGATTGAAGGGAACTTGTCTCTAAGATCCCTAGAATTGGGGATCCTTATTTCAAGGGACAAATTCCCTCCATAATTTGAACTTCCTCAACTAGAAAATCAAGCTGAGATATTGTTGGTTGAGTGTCTTGAGTCCTTAAACAATTGGCATGCTTTGG
>JASDQU010949298.1:17220-32587 GCA_032191745.1 Picea mariana | reverse complement strand
GATCATATTCAAAGTAGGTCTTGGTTTACATGAAAGGGTTATATCATCTACAAAAATGGGTCTTGGAGGCCCGTCATCATGCCCCAACTGAAAATATTGTGCAACCAAAAATGTTGCCTATACACCCTACTATCCATTTTGGTCTTTTCTACCTCATTCCTTTTGTTCCCTCCATATCTATATGAGATCATATGCTACAAATTGGGTAATGCCACCCTTGATATGATACCCTTCACCCTTCTCCATTTTATTCCATTCCTCCTTTCTCCCCTCTTCATTTATCTCTCATGTAATCATAGGATGCAACAAGAGAAGAGGGTTGAATCTAATCCCGATCCACTTAAGATTGGTTCTCCTTAAGGATTCTCTGCATAGTTGTGCCCCAAACATGGCATCTTGTAAGTTTTGAGGGTAGTGAGGCTCTTCCCTTTGAAGATCATGAGGACAACCACTCCATCTAGATTGGCATGCTTGGAGTGCCCCTTCCCTAGAAAGTTTGATGGTATCCTCAAAATGTTCAATGGCCCCTTTGTTTTTCTTCCAAAATGGGCATTAGCTCTACATCATAAGTTATAGATACATGGTTGTTGATAAGATCTTCAAGACCGATGGCCTCTACTTTAATCCATAAATGATTTCCCATCGTCTCTTATCCGTACCTTTGAAATTTAGCTACTCTCAGATCCTCATGATGGATTCAAGAGCACAAGGTTTTAATTTGGACCTCCCCTACATATGGGTTGGGTAACCATTTGTAGGGGTGAGGTAACACAAAGTTATTCAAATAAAACTCACTAAGTTGTGCCCTCCAAGGACTTACCCATTAGGGGAATGTATTCCTTGTTGTCATTGAAAACACCGAAGCTCTTTTCCTTGAAGTAACCCGAGGTTGAAAGTTGCTCTACCGATGCCACTAGCTTGTGTGGTGTACCTTTTATTTGCCCCTTTTCCTTATATTTGTTAGAGGAAATTACGGAAATTCCACTCATAGTACTTGTGGTTGCTTTCTCTGAGCCCATACCTTCCTTTGATTAGAGTAATTACAATCCACTTCTAGGTTTCCATAGCTATGGCATCACCCACTTATGAATGGTATGCCTTTGTAATCAAGAGTTAGTTGAAAACAGTCTTCACCTTTATTGATAACCAACTCCTTTGTCAATCATTTACTAGTTTCAAGGCCCACCAATATTCTTGCCATGCCGAAGTACTTGATGTCCTAGAAAGATAAACCAACTTCATAAAATGTACCAAGGGAGTTTCCTATTTATTCAAACACACCCCCCAACCATAATACAAGTAGTAGCCTTGGTATTCAGACCCATACTAGAAGACTATCCCCTCGGGTTATTCTAGCATTGAAGTTGACCTACCATTTCTTCATAAAAATATTTTGGGATCCCTATTTCCATATGCTTTGTAGAACCTTGTTTACCTCTCCTATTGAATTAAAAACCAATACCATCCACCCCTTAGCCAAGATCATTAGGTGAGATGCGTATCCCACCAAAGGTTCAAAGTTTAACCTCATCCAATCCTTTAAACATTCATAGGACATATTTTTACCAAGAAACCTTCCTACAATTACCTTTTATTCCAATTCCATAACATTATTTAATCTAGTTTTTGAACCCAAAATCATACTTACTAGTTTTGGCACTTTTATGCATTTCCTTCTTTTCGATTTTCTATCTCCTTCCAACGAGGGTTTCCCATGGCTCTCTGCTTCCACCATGGATGAGTCATGCATTAGGTTACAATCTAGATGCTTTCCAATAAACCCTATATCCTATCGATCAGTTGAATGCCCGAAAAAGTTGCAGAGTTGAATTTCAATATTCCCATAGTATGCATGTGGAGGAATAGACGTTCTCTCATTGTCATACCTGCACTCAATGGATCCATATCTATCAAGGATATATAAGGTTCATTTGAGGTCATCCAAATCATCCCCTTTGTACTTCCACAGTGGGATATCAAATACAACATTACATGCCTCGAGAAACTCTCCATCTCTCCCTTTTCCCCTCGCATCTAGTCACAAATATATTTGAGTGTCACTGGTGGCTAAGCCTGGAGCCAACTCGCCTAAGATTGATAACATTTCCTCCTCTAGTGGGAGAAACCCTTTTGACCATCTCCGCCCTAACTCAATTGGAATGCCAGGTTGGCCAAGTCTCAGGGTTGCCCAAATCAACAATCCATTTATCGAGTTGACTAAGTAATCCACTGCTTCGTCTTCCATCATCACCAAAAAATCCATGCCATCTCAACCTTTGTCATTTTCACTCCAATCCAAGACATCACTACCATATACTTACGGAAACCCTAGCTAGTACATGCATAATCTCCCTTCCAATGGCTAATTCTAATATGTTAGCTTCTATTTGTGCCTCCTTGAAATATTTATGAACGCAACTCTGATCAATGTCTTGATTGAGTTGTGTAACTATCTTGCTTTCGATCTGCAAATATGCCATGTTCACGGGGACTTCTGTGTAGAGGCAATATCACAACTAAGGTTTTCTTCATGTCCTCCATCCATCATTCACACTTTGATTTATCATTGCTTCATCCCTTTTGATTTAATGTGAGAGGCTCACTACTAGAAAGGACCAAGTATGTATGAGTCTTTGTATGCATAAACTCAGTTCTCCTAATTAATAATAGCCTAGATCAACTTCAGATGTAAAACATATATGTTTCAAAACCTTTTTAAGCTAGCTCCTTTGAAACTGAGAGACATGATCAATGCATCTGCTTCAAAGTCTAATAAGCATTATGGGTGCCCAAAATTGGTGTTGGTGTGCTACTACTCACGTGTGAAGCCATGTAGATATTTCATTTTAGCACTGAGTAAACAAAAACATGGTGTACAAAGTTCCCCTAAAGCTAAGTAAGCCAAAAACACACACAAATATTTAAATAATGGCATAGATCTCTGAACAAGACTCAACCATGTAGTACACAACACCAAATAATCTCGACCATGTAATATGCAACATCGGATAAACATGGATATAGACGAAGCCCATTACTCGTCAGTGCATTTCTCTGCCTGTTCCATCACCTCATAATGATGCCCTAGTTCTGCACTAATGATTGCATGGTTTTTTCTCTCTACAAGACTCCCTTTGTACCCATAGAAAAAACCCTGACCGCATATGCCTTTCACTTTGTAGACACCTAACCTTAAACGACTTCACTCCATAGACACTTTCATTAAATAACTCTACTCATACGAATGCCTTCACTCTAGAGACCAACGAAAAGGCCTCTACACATGTTAGAGGAAACCAAATTAATATAATAATTGTATTTATTTAGTTTTTAATTTGTTTGAATTGGAATAAAATTTTACTCAATAAAAATGTCATTTTTGTTAATAGTAAGATAAAAGTAAGAGTGTTTATTGACAAAGAGTAAATAAATTCTTTAAAGGGGAGAGTTGAATGGTTGAAATTATCTCACGTGAAATTGATACATTTTCGTGAGGGAATATTGAGAAAATAATATTCATTTACTATCTTTAGCAAGAAGTTTAAATGGTTGTTTTTCAAAGAAAGTGGTTATATAGTAACACATCACCTAAAGAAAAAGGTGGTTATATGGTGATTCGTCATCAAAAGAAAAAGGTGGTTAAGGGATATATTAGTGAAGTAATGTTTTACTATGTTTCATGTAATAAATTGTTATTTTTTCATAAGTTCAAATTTAAAGGGGGTAGGGTATGTATACTTCCGTAAACTTTAAAGTCAAATCACTCGACGAAAGGAAATCCCTTGTCCCACAAACAAGGGATCTTATACATCAATTTGATGTGGCTTGATCGTGACCTTAAAAATAGATTATTCTTACTATTATTATTAATTGTACTTGCCCCATACATCCCCATACATGTTAGAAGATACCCAAAAATGTACCTTAAAATTAAAAGGATAAAAAATCAATTATGAAAATTTGCTTGCACTACAAGAAAAGAAAGGAATATTGGTGAAAATTGATCATGAATTTCTTTAAGAGTGGCCCCACTTCACATGATCTACGGTAAGGTAGAGAGATGCTATTATTGAGTGTGCCGTGCACGGATTCAATTCACAACTAAAACTTTTATGATGAACAACATTATGGAATCAAACAAATGATTTGTTCTGCCACGAAAATGTAAATGTGGACAAGGACATCATGGAAAATGTTTTTTAAATTGAAATTCAAGTAGATTTTGATGTTGTATTTTTATTTGTATGTTTGTGCTCTATTATTTAAAATTTACAAGGGTATGACAATGTTTGATTTATGCAAATTGGTAAAACTTTAACACATGATATTTACAAGATATTTCAAATTAATAAAACAATGTTTAATTTATGTAAATCGGTAAAACTTTAACACATGATATTTACAAGATGTTTCAAATTACTAAAATGATTCTTTCATTGTTAATAATAAAACATACATAATAATAATAATTATTAATAATATATGACATTTACAAGATGTTTCAAATTAATAAAATGATTCTTTCATAATTAATAATTTAATAATAAAACATACAAAATAATAATAATAATTATTATTAATAGATATGTATATATGTTGATATATAGAAATGAAATCCTCAAACAATTAGAAATATTGATATTTATTTTCAAAGTAATTGTGAATAAAATTGATAAGCATAAATATAATCTTGAGTAATGAAAAATGAAAAATTTGATGAAAATTTCAAATTTATATTAAAAAAAACTTTATTTTGTTGATTAAGGTTCCTTAGATTTGTGAGTCTAAATTTTGTAATACTTAAACTAAAATGCTTATTTTAATAATCACAAATCATTGCTATCAATCAATGGCTTTTTCTCGAACATTTATCGATGGACATATAACATTTGTGGTTGTGTACATAATGGGCAACCCGTTTCAATGAGACAAGCAAGCAGGGCACTGTAGGTGGAAGATAAGTATTTGTTGTCGAAAATCAAAGAGAAATCTGATAGAGAATCATTTTATTATGTTTATAGACATACAATTATTGAAAATATTTCATTAAAAACGAATATTCTTTGTCGTCCTCATAAATGAAAGGCTATGTTTTGATGTATTAACTTCCTTGCATTTCAAAACACAGTTGTTAGTCATTATCGTGCCTGATTAACAATGATTAGCGTTGTTAAGGCCATTTACGACGAGACAACAATTTTCATTTGTCTCCCCTCCCACTCCGTTACAATTTTCATTGTTGTTTCAATGTCCACTCCTGAACACATGTATTGTATGATTTCCACTGCAAAACAAGCCCGACCATCGAGCTTCTGATCTAATCGATTGAATTTTTGATTGAATTAGTAGATGAATGTGGCTCTGCATGTTGGCATTGTCGTTTTGGTGTCCGAATCTCAGAGAAACCATACAAATAAATGATTGCACCATCAACCAAGGACTCATGAATTCATTGAGTATAGCTGAATACAATAAGTTCGCAGACATATGGAGATGCATATATTCTAGGGCATGCATATTAAACAAAAGAGTGTGAGATAAACTTACTTAACTTGCAACGGTAATAGATTCGCAATCTAGAGAGCCTAGGTCGTCCTTCACTTTCACAATGCGAGGGTGCCTGTACCACCCAAAATACTACCACCAACCAAGATGCTTGTTGTTGGAACCATAGAAATTGTGCCCTAGGTGAAACCTTAGTAGAATTTTAGATTAAATATGCTTTTAATATATTGTTTTGTTAAATATATTGTTCAGAATAGACATGCTTTTAATATATTCTAGGTTCCAGTCATGACCAATTCTTGAGAAAAAAAGAGAGTGGCCTCTTTTTGTAGTATTTCTTTGATGTTGCGTAAGGACTAATCTATCAATTTTGAATGCTATAATATCTATTCATTTTGGTTTGGTTTTCTATAGGCTAGTGGGTATCTCTRTCAATCACTGTTTTAATGAACAACTTTTCTATAAACCTCATGTTCTTCACRTATAGAGTACTTTTGGATACCACAATAACTTTTAGTGCCATTAGGGGATTGGATCACAAGATTGGGTTAGATGGCATCGAAGATATSAATTTAAATGAGTTAAACAACTGAAAGTATAAGACGACTTTAAACGTTGCCTTTTGAAACTTTTTCATAATAAAAATGCGTAAATATTTGAGTATTTATACTTGGTTTAGTTATAACAATTATTTGAAACTAAGTATACACAAGCAACTAGATRRCATAGTAGATGGACATAATTTGATGGTATTAAAGACATATCTCTATGTATAAGTTTAATTAAAARAATTATTATTGTCTAATTATTTTAGTTTTTAGCTTTGGACAATATGTAATTATTATATTAAAACATTTTAGCTTGGGGTGTCTATTCTTCTAACCTTATTATAATTGGGTCATAATTTTATCAGAGATTTAAACTTGAGTGGAGATTTAAACTTGAGTGGAGAGAGCAAACACAACCTTCCAACCATCCCATCAAACCTCCCAAAAATCCATAATATATTAAAAAAAATTAATATTAATTTTTAAAAAGTGAAAAATGAAAAATCTACCACTTTCAATAATGTGGTTTGGCTAGTTGGTACTGTCTTGCTATTCAATGATTAAGTTCAGGCCTTTTTCCTGTATTCTTTGCTTGCAGAAACAGCAAAGACGAGCTTAATTGGCGGCAGCAGTCGGTGTTTCCACATCCGCCAGAGTAGTTTTGGCAGGAAGAATCAAGCAGGGGAAAAAGAACCCAATCCCATGGACGAGAAGGAAAGATAGGCCTACATATCCACAACGGAAGGAAGGAAGCCAGGAGATTTAATCCCTATTGGCTTTCGGGATTCAAATTTTCTGGCCATCCTCCTCCATGAAAAAAATTTAAATTGGAAAGATTTTAGAGAGTTTTCCAGGCTTACCTATAGCATATTGATATCATGGATGAGTCTGCAACTGACAGTAACAGTAATGGTAATAGCCAACAGACCGTGGAGGTTGAGGTTGCCAAGTGCGAGTGTTGTGGGCTGAAGGAGGAATGCACGCTGGCGCACATAGCGAGGGTGAGAGATCAGTTCTATGGGAGATGGATTTGCGGGCTCTGTGCAGAAGCCGTGAAGGAGGAGTTGTCGAAGGCCGACAGGTGGATCGGCATGGAGGACGCCCTCAACGCCCATATGACATTTTGCTTGCACTTCAATCGAACAAGTCCCGCGCTACATCTTGCAGAAGCCATGTGCCACATCCTCAAACTCAAACGTTGTACAACCCATTCCCATTCCCCAAGGGTTATTAGCCCTGCTTCCACCTCCGCCACCGCCACAACCACTGCTCGCGACCGCCTCGATCAAGATTTGGCCCACTCAGGTCTAGGTACTCGCTTCTGACATGAGGCCTTCGGTATTCTTTCGACAAGGTTTTTTTCTCTCTGTCTAATACTTGTAGGGATACAGAGTAATAGTTCATATTTGGTCATTGTAGCCTGCGATTACTGATTCCTCGAAAGGAGTTTTGCAGATCGATTAACATAAAAAACCTTTTGGGTTTTTCATTTGACACAGATCACGCCTAACAAAGAAATGCTATACTGGAGCGCAATCAGATTTTGGTATTCAATATTAGTCTACTGCTATCTATATCAGCTAGATAGGTATTACTGGCACTAAGAGTTTGCCAATTTGAAAGTAAGTTGGCATTAGGTATAAGTTTCAAAGGTTATGTCATTACATCCTTTCTCACCCAAATATCAAATTTCTTGCTGAGATATTCAACATCTTTTGCAATTTCAATTCTACTTATTTTTTGAAAGTTYAAATGCTTTGGATTTGTAACCTAATTTTCCTCGGAGATCGCTGTTTTTCGTGAAAGCTGTGTTCAGAGGTGCTGATGACAGTTCGGGTATCATCTTCTTATGCAATATAAATGWAACTAATGGCAAAATTACAAATATTATTGAGCGTTTTTGCCCAAGACCTTGAGGTAGGGTTGATGGATTCATACATATTCAGAAAATTTTGGGCGGAACAAGGGGCATTCAAGTTATTCTGAAGGGTTTTTTGTTTTAAATTTGATCAAAAATACGATGGAATCATAGTTTCACTGTAGTCCCTATTCCGCCAAAGGAGGGGTTTTGACCTTGGAATTTTGCCTATTCTGAATTGAACTTAAACTTCAAAAATCCAAACAATTGAGTGGATCAAGCTGAAATTTCACTGTCATGTATAAGTGGATTCAGACATAAACATTTCATGTATAAGTGGATTCAGACATAAACATTTTGAGTACCACTTATCAAGCTCCGCCCCAAAAATAGATTTCTGGCAGAAATTCTACACGGTGATCATTCACCATAATTTTCAGGTTTTTCATCGTTGAAACTTGCCCAAACGAATATGTTTTATCGTTTTGGTATTAATCACGGTATGTGAATTTTTATGTTATGTGAATTTTTTTATTGAATTGGCCATTAGGGTTTTGATTTAAAAAATGTTCAGATCACTCTTTAATCTTCCCCACAACTCTATAAATCAAATCAGCCATGATCATTTATGCCTCCTTGTCTGCAATTTTTTTGGAGCAGGTTTAAAATATTTATGATTCTACATAAAGTTAACAGTAGACCATTTTCTTATCCTAGAATCTGTGGTCTGATCTTAAATTCATGGTCTTGGTTCTCTGTTATGACTTGAAAGTTCTGGTCCATAGCCATTATTTCCATGTCATTCTGTTGCTGTTGGACAGTCTCGTCTTCTTTGATTTGAGAGTCTGACATTTGAGGCAGTAGAATTGGAATTTCATTGGAATTTCTCACTAGATTCACAACCATTTGACAAAGAGCAATATTCCTCAACTACTAGCCTGACAAAGAGCAATATTCCTCAACTACTAGCCCAATAGAGAGTCTGACATTTGAGGCAGTAGAATTGGAATTTCTCGAGAGTCTGACATTTGAGGCAGTAGAATTGGAATTTCTCACTAGATTCACAACCATTTCACAAAGAGCAATACACTCAAATTGAAGGGATTCTATTTTCCTGACTATGCAAAGTTTCCAAGATGAAAGCATACTCATTATTTCTAATTTATTTATTTCTAATTTATTTTTGCGAGCGCATCCTTCCAGTCAATAGGATCTTCCTATCTCCTCATAATTCTGTAATTCTGTGTATATCAGTGGTTTCACAGAGTGGGCATCACATAACACCTGCAAATTCCCCATTCCACTTCCCAACGATTCAACTAACAGAGTAACATAACCATTTATCAGACCCTTTTCCAACATTCCCTCAAACAAGTGACAACAGAGCAAGACACATTCAAAATCAGAGTTTATTCTGCATAAACTTGGAACACTAACCTTTTGTTTTTCCACACACAAAGAGAGAAGCACAGAAGAGTCTTCTAAAAAACATTAAGATTTGAGTCACAAAGACAGGTTGCCCATACCAATCTAGCAAGTGGCCAACAGAAGGACCATCAGGCCACCAAATGGGACATCCGTGCAAACCAAGAACCCACAAAAAAGGACCTAAAATTGCCTCAAGACCAGAGGAAAGCAAAAGCCCAATTTGAAACGGAACGGAACAAATCAAGAAACCACGGAGTCTCCCCTACAAGAATTCCAAAATAATCCTCCAAATCCATTATCCCACCTATAAAAAAAAACCAATTCACTTTGCAATTAATTATCCCATGTCAACATTAAACCACACTTCCACAAGTGTGTGAAGGTACTGCAGGGACAATGCTTCTTGAATGTTGAATTCCAATATTGAAACTCCCTTGTAGCCATTTGATATGCCATTTGACTTTCATGAAAAGCATATTCACAACTATAATTCGAAAAAGGTATGGGGAAAGATGAAACCCACTTTTGGTTCTTAAGACTCCACATTCCAGCTGAGAGGTCATGTTGGCTAGATGATCTGCTTATTTGCTAAGATCCCTTAAGATATGGTAATATTCAATGGTTTCAAGCCTACTAGCTTCATTTTGTATTTGCCTAATAAGTCTTGCAAAATTTACATCACTCTCGGAGGAGGATTTGTGCATCAATTTAATAACTAATGTCAAATCTCCAATAACAATTAAGCTCATGATATGACTTGTATCAAGGAGTTTCGAGGCCTAGAAAAGAGCCAATGTCTCCACTTAGTTATTTGACTCTCTACCAAGGCCCCATTCAAAGGTAATTTCTTGGTTTCCCTCAGGATCGAGAAACGATCCCCTATGCACTTGCCACCCCTAAATTACCTTTTGAAGCACCATCAAATAGTAATAGATGTTTTCCCTGGGAATGTTGCCAACTCCTAAACTCTTCTTCTCCCTGTCGGTTTCATTTACTCGATGGGTTTGGGAATGGATCACTTTGATTGAGGGATGAATCTTGTCAACAAACCTCCGAGCCAATCCCTCTCTTCTTGTTCAACATCTCTATATTGTGATATTTAATCCTTTTGATTTGAATCACTTCAGCTAGCGATCCACAAGCCTTATTAGCAACAATTTTGGAAGTTATATTGATCTATTGAAAGATAGCCTTATTTCATGCAAGCCAAACCTCTCAGCATATAAATATTGTCATCGGAAGCCACACTCAAACTTATATTTTGCAAGCCAAATCTCCTAACATTTAATTTTGGCATTGCAAGCCACACTCTTTTTAATATTGGTTTGTTCAAGAAGGTTCCCAGGTAAGATTGTCTTGGGAAATTTCTTCAAAGGAAAAATTTAATTCCTACATTGAGAAAGGAAATTCAAAAACCAAATGCCTCTATGATTCAACTGCGTTGGTGCATATAACACATCTCGTTGGTCCAACAATTTCCCACCTTTGAATATTCTTTGTCGTTAATAGTTTCCCATGAACCATAATCCAACAAAAGGTATTGGTTTTAGGCGAGGCATCCCCACTCCAAATATGTTTACAAATTTACAAATTCACAAACTAGGCAGTAAAGGTAGATCAAAGAACATGCAATTGTACCCCATTTTAACTGAATATCCAAAACCTTTGGATCCCCATCCTCTTGCATTAGAAATAGATCAATCCACATGAGCACATCCCCAAATATTAGAGAAAAATATCTCTAGTGATGCGGTCAGATGGGAGGGAGGAGAAATGAACTTCCAACGTATCCATTGACCCTTATCCAGTTCATCCCAAACAGATAAGTAAAACAAAGTTGTAATCCCTTTGCTCCTCCATCCAATCCTTTAATCTCGAGAGCTCTTGCTTTGATCCCAATGGGGGTTTTCCCATAATGTCCTCAATCCATATTTTAATATGTTTACTGTTCTTAGGGATCCAAGTTAACTGTGATTGAATTAATGGAGACACAACCTTACAAAGTTTCCAAATCTAAGATCCTTTCCCTCCACCCAAAGGGAAGTCCAAACACCATTTCCTAATACCACGGAAATACTTCTTGACTAATACATTTTTCCACCACTCCAATTGGCCGGTGGTGAGATGTCAAAGAATATTTGTTCCCATTGCCATGTTCATCAACAAAGGATCTTTGATTCTCAGGCCCCCATTATATTTTGGATATCTAATGGCATTCCAATTAACTAAGTGAACCTTCTTGGTATTTCCCCCCCCTTGCCACAATAATATCCAAATATCTCTTGCCCCCTGCTGCATGATTCCCATAGAAGCTAGCATCTCCAAATAGTGAAAGATGGAAGAGTTGACAAAATGGACTTGGTAAGGACCACCCTCCCTGCATGATTCAACCATTGCGAACCCCATTGTTATAATTTGTTTTTTTATCTTACCAATGACTTCTTGTCAGGTATTAGAAGTCAGGTTGCTTACAAAAAATGGCATCCTTGAATATTTAAATGATGTCCATGAAGTTAGACAGGGGAAGTCCAAAATGATGGAAATGGCATGACGCTGATGGGTGTTGATATTCCAACCACATATTTGGATTTTTTCCATTATTAACTTGTCCTCTAGAGGCATTGAGGAAACAATCCGAAATTGTTTTGAACCATTTTGCTATAATGGCCGATACACCCCGCCATAGAAGAGTTCATCTATGAAATGAGAATGGTTGATACCTATAACTCCTCTTGTGAAACTTATCCCTTGCACCCTACCCGAGTTTTGTTGATGCTCTAATTTCCTACTCAAGGCTTCAACCATAATAATGTACAACAAGGGAGAGATAGGACATCCTTGTCATAGTCCTCTTTTGCTCCTAAAAAAGGTGGGCCTTCCATTCACTAGGGGAGCGATCCAGGGAGAGTCTATACAAGCTTTAACCCAAAGAACAAAGTACTCGTCAAAACAAAATTTATAAAATCCATCAAACAAAAAAAAGTTCCTTACACTATCAAATGTGTTCACCATGTCCATTTTAATAATCATCCATTTTCTTTATTGGCTCCACTGGAATGTACTGCCTCTTGAACCAAAATTATACTATCCACAATTTGTTTTTTTTTGCATAAATTTGCCTTGATTCTTGGAAATGATTTTAGGAAGAATCTTTTTGAGCTATCTAACCATTATTTTTGTCACAATTTTGTACAAGGAGTTACACAATGAAATAGGCCAAAATCTAGCAAATGAGACATGGTTAGCCTCTTTATGGATGAGTGCTAAGGAGGAATTAGAGCTTCCTTTGACTTTACTCTATTTTTTGTGAATGGAATAGCATTCACCTCAGGTCATGCTTGATGATGAGCTAGCATGCCTAGGAAAAGTGAATAGAAAAACCATTTGGTCCTGGGGCCTTTTCAGGATCAATGCTCCAAATAACTTTTATGATTTATGCTTCTATTTCTTTAGACAACTCAACATTCCCCCTCAGACGCAACCAAAAATAGAATATTGCTTAACGTTTCTAGAACAAAAACTATATTAGCCTCTTCCTCATCTATATATAAGGTCTCAAAGTGTTTGTGTGCTGCTTCCTTAACTACTACAAAATCACTCAACCGAGTACCATCCTCAAGGTTGATTTCTTTGACTGCATTTTTTTTCCTTCTTACTTTGGCTTGCTTGTGAAAGTAAGTAGTATTATTATCACCAAATTTCGACCATAGGCTCCTAGATTTGAGTTTTCATTCCTCTTCCTCCTTTTAGTGAGCTCTATATATTTTGTAGTATATATCTCTCTCCTCCAATAGGTTCTGTTTTGTGACTTCCCCTTTCTCCATTTTATTTTGAAGAGCTCCAAGGTGGCCTTGAAGGTCTAATATTTCTTGGACCATAGAGATATAAGAACCCTTGATCCATTCCTTTAAAGAATGCTTAATAGCTTGAAGTTTTTCCTCCCATACATATGATGGGAAACCAAAGATCGACTTATTCCACATATCAAAGGTGACTTCCAACACTCTAGGGTTATGAAGCCATAAAGGGAAAAAACAAAAAGGAATGGACCCAAAATTACAAGGGTTCCCGAAGGAAAGAGAGATCGTATTATGATCCAAAGACACTCGAGGGGGTGTTCTTGGAGGTGATGAGTTGATCCCATTGAAGAACATCACTATGAATGAGGAAGTGATCTAAGCTTTCCACTATGTGACCAGATCCCAATCTCTTGTTACTCCAGGTATAATTCCCTTTTGTTGGCTTGACATCGACCAAATCCCAATCTACTATAAGGTCTTCCATCCTTTATCTAAAGGATCTCTAGCTACATTGTCTCCTCATTTTTATTTGTTTTTATTTATTTGACAAAACTATATTGAAATCTTCTGCTACTATATTGTTCCTGGTGATTTCTGATGCTTTAAGTTCCTATAAGGATAGCCAACAATATACCTTTTCCATATAATACACTAACATATAGATATCAAAGTGATGAAAACATGGACCTAAAGTTTGATGGGTGATATGAGGTAGAATCGAGTGTTGAGTGTGTTGAGAAAATTCTAAAATAAATTGGGAGGAGTCCCAAAGAGTACAAACTCCTCTGGAAGCTCCTCAAACATTGATCAAAACTCTAGTGTTGTTTTTCCAATGCTTCATTCCAACAAATAACATTTATTTTTCCTCTAATTTGGTCTCCTATATGAGGACCACTGTTGGTTTTTCTTCTCTTATCATATCCTTAAGAGCTTCTTATTTTAATCTGCTACCTAGGCCTCGAGGATTCCAAAAGACCACAAATATTATTTAACATTTGTTGGTTTGATGCTGCCCCCTAAAGAGTCCGAAAGCACTTGAGATCATGTGTTCTTCAAAGATTGAGATTTGACCTTTGCTCCTAGTGAGATTTTTATTGTGGTTTGTATTCCTAGTGACTTATCTTTGTTTACAACTTCCTCCTTTTTGTCTTTGGCTGGCTTCCTCCCTACTTTGTTTTGGGGGGACACTCCTCCTCATTATCTTCTTCATCTATATGTTGTTGTGCTTTATTCCTTGTCATGATATTGATAGCTTGTTGGCTGGTTTTCCCTGTGATATGGTCAATTTCTTCTTGCCTATTTGAGACGAAATATTTTTCTAAAGATGAAAGAGTTTCCACTTGAGATTCAGAGTAGATGGGTTGTTGAAATACCTTAGGGGTAAGAACCAAGTTCAATTCCACATACTCGACTGAGGATGCGTGTGCTTCCAACGAGATCACTACTTCTAGCTAAGATAAAAATTCGAAATTGTTTGTTGTAATGGGTGGATTTGAGGCAGGAATGTTGGATCTACCATAATGACAGTCTTAGGTGTTTATGACACTAATGAATGAGGCCTAGAAGGGATATCTTGACTCAAGCTTGCTACTACAAATTTCTTAGAGGTCGATGGAGTAGTTTGGCCAGTAGTGGCTCCCATATTTGTGCCTAGTTTTTTCATAACCATTTTCCATCGATCATCTTTGTCTGTCGTAGATGGAGCTTGAGGTTGATTCTTCTTGCAATATTTGGACAAGTGTCTGTATTCATGGAAGGTCTTACATTTTAATGATAGTTTCTCATATTCAAGTTTCTACATATACTTCGAATGATCCAAGGAGAGGAGAATAGCCTCCGGAAACCCCTTTTCTAGATCCACCTCCACATAGATCCTTGCATGTGTAATCATTCTTACCTTCAACTCTAATTTATTAATGTATTTTTTTTATTGTATTCCCAATAATTTTCAAGGAATCCTCTCCTTGGAAATGAAGAGGAAGATGGGGAAAACACACCCATACAAGAACAACATAAGGAACATCAAGCTCATGACTAAAGTTTGGGGTCCAACGATTAAGGTACATTCCTTGGGTTCTAAAAAACTAAGTCATGTTATCTCACAAGTTGTAGGTTGGGCAAAGCCCGACCCAACCACCAAGTGGCGACAACTAAGGGACACTATACCCAATGTCACCTCGATATAGGTCTCACACTTCAAGGGTGACTAGATCACTCTAGGGAGGCAA
>JASDQU010949297.1:46162-72270 GCA_032191745.1 Picea mariana | reverse complement strand
ACATTATTTCATATAATAAACTTATATATTATTCTACAAATCTGTGTTTTCTTTTAATTTGACCCAAAAAAAAAAGTGTAGACCCAGATCTTATATAATGATCTTTATTGAGTACTATGCAGTTTACTTTTCATTTCGAAGGACAAGATTTTCACAGGAAATTTGAGAAAAAGTTGGTGGTGGTATTCATAAAAGACAGCAAATTGGGAAAAGGTTGGTGGTGGTATTCATACAAGACAGCAAATTGGCCACTTCGTAAAAAGCTTGTGATTTGGGATACAAACAATAGTGTCATGGCTTGTGGTCCAAACTCTGGTTTGGATTATAGTTTTTTAAATTACTAGGATGGGATGCCTTGTCTCACCTACTAGACTGAGTGTAATTGACAATTTGTGTATCTCATTCAGAGGTCCACTGTAAGATAATGGACATTAAAATCATATTAACTAGAGTAAAACTAAATTTTAAACACATAGTTTTATTCTGGTTTAATTTTTATTGTAATATAATTATATTAAAAAGTTTTGATTTATTAGTTGAAAAAATACTTTATTAAACTTAATATCAAATTAAAAATATATTATATAATTTGAGTGGGTTTAATGATTAAGAATATAAAGTAGGATATATATATTTTGATAGATTTTATCAATGATTAAGAATATAGGGTAGGATATATATATTTTGATAGATTTTATCAATCAAATTACTAGACTGAACCAATAAATCAATTAAAAATTCATTTTATTTAAATTTTATTGTTTAGATGTTATTATAAGTGAATAAAATTATGAAAACCTAATTTTTTTTTAATCAAGTAACTTATTCTAAAACCGGTCGTGAAATCTTCATAGAGAAGTTAAAAATAAATAATGAGATCTTCATAAAATTCACTGAATGGAATGTTTTAAGTTTCATTTCTGTAGTTTTCAAGTGGATTTCCCTTTCACTAAATATCGCTACTAATCAATAATCAAGTTTGTACTACATACCATCTGCCAAGAGTGTCCAATGTTTTTTCTCCAAAATTTATCCAATGACATAGACAATACAAGAAACATCAATGTAAACGATAGACTCCACAGCAAGCAAGCCGTACAGTGTAGGATTTTTTAGACTTGTGGAGGGAGCGTGCCCTGAGGTTTTTTTCAGTGGGATGGACTGGCGAAAACAATTATGTGACTGATTGAAGTGGATATGAGGTTATGTCTGCGCAAGAGCGGCATCATAATAACAATAATATTCAGGAAATGCCATATACACCACAGCGTGCGAGCTAGGGCGGTTTGGGGCCCATTCTTCGATTGATTGTGGATATAGTTGTCTGTATACAAAGGAGGAGAAATCAGGAGAGAGAAACAAAGCTTCATTTATTGCATAACGTGCTTCATATTACCTTCTTCGATACTAATGCTTTGAAGCTGACGGGTCTAGATGGAGTCACGTTCTAAATGTCTGAAAGTACTTGCAAGTTGGACGCCACATTGTTCCTTTTGAGATGACGAGACAGTAATGTAATGACAAAAAACTGTTTCTGTGCTTTTGTCATGTTCTGCCATTAGTTCTGAGCATTTTTTTAAATGTAAGACGTACTTCAGTGTGATTGAAGTAAGAAAAACTAGATGCCTTCTATAGCCTATTGAGATTTGTAAGGTGTTTTGACAAGTACTTCAATGTGATCGACGTAAGAAAAACTAGATGTCTAGATGCGCAATAATAATGGGGGCATCAGTAGCTTTTTCAGTATTCATGTGTTATATAGAGCGTACAACACACCAACTTGTTATGAGTATATCATTACTTTAATATAGTATTCAATATATAGAGTTTATAAGTTGTTATGAGATCTAACTTATTTTAATTATAAAAAGAGAGGTCCATAGAATATTTCAGCCACACATTTAACTAGAAGTTTATCTAACAACTTCCATTAACTCAATCTTATCTAGATACTGACCTATACTCATAGGTCATCTTATCATGTCACCTTCTCAACAAGTCATGAGAACAATCATATCAATACTCTATAGTATATCAGTACTCTATAGTATTCAATATAGAGAGTCCATAACTTGTTATGAAATCTAACTTATTCTAATTATAGAAGGAGAGGTTGAGAGAATATCTCAACCACACACCAAACTAGGATCTTATCAAACAACTTCCACTAACTCAATCTTATCTAGATACTGACCTATACTCAGAGGTCATCTTATCATATCACGTTCTCAAAAGGTCATAAGAACAATCATACAACAAGAAACAAGTATGAGTTAAGTATTCCAACACACTGCCTTAATGAATACTTGTTGATTGTATCTTTGGTGCTCTTATTTGCTCTTGATGGCTATGCTTGTTGATTGATATTGCTGGTCCATTCGTCATTGTAGGGAATTCATCACCTATGAAATTTTATGTGTCTTTTTCCGTACCTGCATATTATTGATGTCCATATAAAAAACAATTCATCTTATGAGATGCATGGGTACCAACTGTTGTACTCACCAGTTCTGTAGAAATGATTTTCACCTACGTGATTCATCGATATATTAACCTCGCTCATAACTTGGTCCCTCGCACTTTAAGATTATTGCATCTCACATTCCCCCTGAATCGAAAACTATAGCTTCTTCGACCTTTACCAATCTTAGGCTATAGGTACACATGTCACCCTCGTACCTCTCACAATGGTCTATTCCACAACATGATCCACATCCTCTCTATGCATGAGAAGGATAACTTTGTTTGAATCTGTACCACAACACATGCATGAACAATAGGAACAAGGCTTACAACAAACCTCCGGAAATAAACTTTCCTATGACTAAAATTACAACTTGAACCTAAACTCTGGATGTCGGGTACAACCCATCATGCACCCCCTACATTGCATATGCATCAGTAATTTAGGTACAACAAGCATCTAAAATGCTTTACAAAAGTTACCAACAAATTACAATCCCATTACAGATGCCTGAAATATAAACCCATTTGCATCTTATCACCATTCATTTTTTCCACATCTTCCCCTTGCCATGCTTCATCTCGAGTTTTTCTTTTGTTGCGTCTGTCTTCATCTTTCATAATTCTTCTCTTGATGTCTTCTTCTTCTTTGTCTTCTCAACACATTGTCTTGGATTTCCATGCGTTCATGTCATCATAATCCTGTCTTCTCGATCTTCATGTCATTGTCAACACATTGTCTTGGATTTCCATGATTTCATGTCATTTGTTAGAGTCATGAATTATAAAAAAATAACTTCTACGTCATATTGAGGTCACCAAACTCAATATGAATAAGCACTTCCAAAAATTATAAATTACAAATACACAATTTTCACACAAATATTTCAAATGAACCCCTTTAAAAATAACTTTCAAATCTTATTCCTAATTGAATGCACCAAATTCTATCCCATGGACAATATGTTCCCATATCATGTGGGATATAAAAGAGAAAAAAAATTGTTAGTCCTTTCATGGAACCACTCATGAAATTAGTGGTTCTTTTAACACAATTACCAAATCTAATAAAGAGGTCACCATTAAAATAACTTGTAAGACCTTGGATTTTATTACTTGTGCACATATTGATGATGACTACATTTGAAATATCACATAATCAAAACCATCACTAGGAATTAAGATGTATACCTTCATTTGTGCCTTTTTACTCTCTAGTGTGGAATCCTTCTTCAATCCCACCTTGCACTCATCACTTCGAGGAAATCACACAACCGAAAATTTTTGCATCTGTGTTGTTTTCCATAAACACAATCACAGTGCATGTGTTTCCTTTTTCAGTTCTTCCAATCTCCCAATCGTTTTCGAAATYAAAACAAAACCATTCGTTCTGCTTCATCGTTGCAAGTCCCCTCTTACACGGGAAAGTAAAAGAACACAAGCATCGATCGCATGGTCTCCATCTCCACTAGAATACAAYCCTGGGTGTTTRGTTGGTAAGTATAARCACACACTTACTTGGCAGTGACAATAAAAAATGGATCTAACTCGTCCAACGTCCTTCACACCTCCTACGCATAGAACAACTCCTCCACACATCTTTGTAGCTCTTGCACTCGTGCCTCCTTCACAAGCTCGATACCATAAGACGCTCTTGAAATTCCTTTGTTAGCACAAATCCGGTCGTTGTAGTGTGCTTGCAGCAGATCTGTCAGCAATAACAGAAACGGCTCTCCTCTTCCAAGTGGCTCAACAGAGATCGAAGATAGAACAGCGGAAGCAATCAAACAGTCTACCAAATGACAGGATAGCTTCCTTTCTTGGCAACTATGGTGGCGACCTAGACATGAGGGCGGAACCCTCTACACATGAACCTCCTCCAAATGAGAAATACATGCAAATATCAATTACACATATTTAAACAACACACAAACACACTATAGCAATCACTAACAAACATGAATATGTTCTCCTCATGTTCCTGCCCTCCCATGAGGGAGTTCCCAATCGACTCTGAAACCAAAATAAGTTATTGCATTATTGAATATCAATACAATTCATTCTGACTCAATATATAGAGTTCATAAGTTGTTATGAGATTTAACTTATTCTAATTATAGAAGGAGAGGTTGAGAGAATATATCAACCACACATAAAACTAGGAGCTTATCAAACAATCTCCACTCACTCAATATTATCTAGATACTAACATATACTCATAGACCATCTTATCATGTCACCTTCTCAACAGGTCATGAGAACAATCATAGAATAAGAAACAAGTATGAGTTATGTATTGCAACGAAGATTACTCTAACACTCCCCTTTAATATCAGTTGTTATATTCATCAACACTTATAATGCCCAAGTGTTGTTTTTAAAATTCAAAAACACTTTTTTCCTAAATGTTTTGTAAAGATGTCTACTAGCTGATATCTATCCACATAATTGAAGAGAAATATCTCCATTATTGACAATCTCAAATGAAGTGAAAGTTGTTGATGTTTTGGTAGCTGTGAGAGGAACTTTCCTCTAGAATACCTTTCTTAGATGAAGAGAAGATTTTGGAAGTCCAGGAAGACCATTAAACAACAAGAAGAATACCCAGAAGAGAAGTCAGCCCACACAGAAAATAATAAAGTAAAATGAATATTCCGAGAGAAGAAGTCCACCCAGAAAGTGGACTTGAAGACTATAAATAAGGAGGATGTCTAGTTCATTTGGACACATTCACAACATACTCTCTCATTGAGGAAAAGGTGCACAAGTTTGAGGAGGAAGAGGAGACACAGAGCTGGGGTTTTGGTTATTCTTGGTGGCTACTTTATTTTGTGCACTATCTCTCTAAGGAGGTGTGCTCTTCTTGTATTGTGTTGTTGATGCAGTTGTGAGCAGTAGAGGTGTGCTAGCCTAGTGCTAGGGTTTATATCTTGTTTGTGGCTCTTGAGAGCTAGTGAATGGTTGGAATTTGTGAACAAAATCTATATAAGATTAGCTGGTTTTTCCTAGTATAAATCTCTTGTGTTCTTTTGTCTCTTGTTTATGCTTCTACTTCCTCATTACATGATATATATATGTGTGTGTGTGTGTGTGTGTGTGTGTGTGTGTTTTGTGTGTGTGTTAATGGTAACGAAGTAAAAGAACACTGGTAACTCTAATGCTCTGTAAAGAAGGAAAATCTAACATGGTCTCATAGTTGGTTACCTTCATAACAGTTTGACCACTGGAAGGAAGATCATTGCAGCAGTACCTTGCATATGCAATACTTTGTCAAGATCGTTGAACACTATACCAAGGTTGTTGGGGATAATTATTTCACAAAGCAGTGCACCCTACCCTAGTGCACCCCTTGAAACCATCAGTGTGTAGTTTGGTAAAGTTTTAAAAAATGAAGTTTTTCAGTGTTAGGGTTTCCACCAGCGAAAAATGGCAACCAACATGAGAGTTGAAGATAGATTGGATGGAGGAGATAAATTCAGATCTTGGAAGCACATAGTTCTCCTCATTCTAGAAGAGAATGAGTTATTGGATCATATCAAGAAGATGCTTCCAAAACCAGAAAAAGAAGACGCTAAAGAAAAGTTTAGAAGAATGAGGTCAAGGCCAAGAGGATCTTGAGAGAATCAATAAATGATTATCTAATACCTAATGTATCAGAACTAAATACACCAAAGGAAATGTTTGATTCCCTAACCATACTTTATGAAATTTAGAATATTAGTCGAAAGCTTACTCTAAAGGAATCAACTCATAAACATGACAAAGAACAAGTCAGAACAATTCCCAACTATTTCATGAGGATATCGCAAATCGAGGACCAGTTAACAGCCATTGGAGATCCAATAAAAGACGTTGAACTCGTGACTAATACACTCAATGGATTTCCCTCCTCTTGGGGTCCATGTTTTCAAGGGATTTGCACCAGAACCAAGTTTCCCAAGTTCAACAAGCTATGGGAAGAATGCACCCAAGAGGAATTCATGTTGATATCCAAATCACAGAAGACTAATGATGATAAAAATCAAGCACTTGTTTCCCAAGTGAAGAAGAGAAAGTAAAGGGAAGGAGGCATAGAGAAGAAGTCTAAGAAACCATGCCACAAGACGGATGTGTCAAACATTAAATTCTACACTTGCAAGGAGATGGGATATTATGCCACATAATGTCCTCTTAAACATGAAAAGGGAAAGAAGAAGCAAAATGCTCATGCAACAAAGGATGAAGAGAAGAAGTCAAAGGATGAAGAGTATGTCTTTTATCCAGTGGTGCTTCCAAGCACATGACTGAGGAAACTATAGAAGACAACTCAAGTAGGACAACAATAGCTAAACTCCGAGTTTTCATATCAAGTTTCATATTTTATATTGTTGCAGTTTAAGTAAGTGTTGTAACTAGAATAATATTCTTTAGAATTATATTATTTTTATTGCTATTTCTAGTTTAGTAACTCTTGATTATTGTTGATACGATTACCATTAAGTAAATGTTCATATTAATAATGCACTTGTTTACAAGATAAATTGATCTCCTTTAGGATATGTTCTTGGTTGTTGACCTTATTCCAGGAAGGTTATCTTGTAAATTCCATGGAGGTTACCATGGAGATGTTGTTGTTCTTGTTTCTTGTTCTGGGAAGGTCACAAGTAATATATCTGAAAGGGATTTATAATGACGGTTGCAGGAGACAACAGTTTATATAGTCTCTAGCTAAGACATGGAGCAGACTATCCAAACGTAGAGTTGTGAACATCCATGTAATGAAGGAGAAGAGGACGAAGTTGAACCTTCTGGAAAGAAGGGTATGCTTGAAGATATAGAGTATTTCATATGGAGATTCATTGTAAGGAGCAGAAGGCTCCGAAGATGACCATACAAATCCCTCTAGTTAAGTTGATCACTCTTCAGATCACCATGAAGAGTCAGTGGAGCGAGAAGGGCCTACCCAGACTTGTTACAATGACCACGAAGAGACTAGCATTGTCCCATGATATTTTTCATAATGCAAAGGAGATACATATATATGGCATTTATGAGCCATAACATGAGGAGGAGCATATGGCTCCATCAGTGGTGAGGAAGGAGGCCCCACCAAGTACAATGTCAAAAGAAGCTAGAGTTCAAAGGAAGTCACTCCTCAAGATCCAGTAGGGAGGAGCAACCTCCCCAGGAAATTTCATAGGATATCATAATTAAGATGAGGTTAGCACATGCAGAGGGAGAAGATGGCTCCAGAGATTATATAGACTCAAATGGAGTCAAGATTTAGAGGGAGCATGCAGACTCAGAGTGAGATTGATCTCAAAGAGAGTCAGTGGATTAAATAGTTTCATTCAGAAATTATTTCTCCTCAGATTCAAATACATCTTCCAATACTGACATACAAGAGGCTAGATCGAAGCTTCAGAGGCTTCGAGGAGATATGAGACCTCTTGGGAGGATTCCCTTGTTTCAGTGATAGAGGAGGAAGCTATTCAGAAGGACTGGGATATGGATTTTTCCTTGGTTCTGAGACTAGAAGGAAAGTTAGTGGTGACTTTCAAGTTGATATACAAGATCAAGCATGATGCATATGGTAGCATAGATATGTACAAATATTTATTTGTGCCCATAGGAGTCTCCCAGAAAGAGGGAGAATATTATGATGAAACACTTCCTCCAGTATCTAGAAGAAGTTTATATAGAGGAGACACAAGATACTTGAGAAGGAGTCTCATGTATGTAGATTGAAGAAGGCTTTGTACAGGCCTAAGAAGGTACTCAAGGCATGATATTCCATATCATAAAGTTACTTGATGAGCTTGGTAATGGTTTCCCATTTATCCTATATATGGATTACCTGTTTCTTACAAGGGATGAGAAGCTCATGGATGGGTGCAAGAGGGAACTCACATTAGAGTTCGAAATGAAGGATCTGGATTTGATGGGATTGGAGGTGTGGCAGAAGAGATTTTTCCTTAGGCAAGGAAAATATACTGTTGAGATCCTACAGATACTCAGGAAGATGGATTGTGATTCCATGGCCATACCCATGTTGAAAACTATGAATCTCTTGAGTGATTTATCTTCAGATTTCGTGGATCCCACGATGTAAACACAGTTGATTGGATCCTTGATGTACATGGTTAACACCAGGCCGGACATATGTTTTGCAGTGAGAACTTTGAGTCAGTACATGGTTAAGCCTAGACATGTAAACTGGATAGAAACAAAACATGTGTTGAGGTACCTACATGGTACAGTTGGATATGGATTGAGATATGTCTCGAATGGATATGTGAAGTTGTAGGGATATAGAAACTCTGACTGAAGAGAGTGCAATGGATCGAAAGATTACTTACGAATGTTACTTCAATCTGGGATCAGGCATGATATCATGGTTGGATAGGAAGTAGACATCAATGGCATTCAGTATAGCAGAGGCAGAGTATATCACCGCCGATGTGTCAAGTCATGAATCAGTCTGGCTTCAGAAGTTTCTTGCAAGGATATTTGATCTAGAATTGGAGCCAACCTTGATACATTGTTATAGTCAAAGTTGTGTAAGGATTTCATAGAACCATGTCTTTCATAACAAGTCAAAGCACATAGAGATAAAATATCATTACATCTTATACATGGTGGAGAGAGGAGATATAGGGTTCCAGTACATATCCATGGATGAGCAGATAGTGAGAATTCTCACCAAGCCTCTGTCTAGAGTGAAGTATGAGTAATTCATAGACAAGCATGATGCAAAATGTTAACCCTTGTTGAGAGGGAGGTGTGTTTTTTCTCCTCCTGCCATCTAACACCTATGGCCAAGGGTTCCCTAGATTAGTCATGTGAGGTGATTGAGAGGGTAATGCACTATCATACCTGATAGAGAAGAAACATCACACACATAGTTTTGAGGACTATGGGAGTAGCTTCGTGTTATTCGATGAGACTATAACTATGGCTGATGGAATTATAGTAGTTGCATGCTACTATATGATTGTTGCATAGTTATAGATACATCAACTATGACTATGGTTGATGGCATTGTAGTATTTGTGTGTTACTAGTTAATTGTTGCATAGTTATATAGGCCATGACTATGGTTTAGGGAATTGTAGTAGCTATGTGTTACTAGTTGATTGTTGCATAGTTATAGAGGCCATGATTGTGGTTGATGGCATTGTAGTAGTTTTGTGCTATTAGATGATTGATGCATAGTCATGGGGATTGTAGATTATGATAATGGATGATGGCATGGTATTATATATGTGCTACTATTTGATTGTTGCATAATCATAGATACCGTTGGGCTGCATGGTGGTAGCTTGTGTAGCTACTAGTTGATTGTAGGATGGAGAGATTTTATCTCTAGACAATAGTTGTGCACTACTTGGACTTGTTTTGTACCACTGGATAGTAGTTGTGTACTACTATGAATTGACACAGTCATGATCTATTGGATGGCATTGTAGTATTTGTGTGATACTAGCTGATTTCCATGGAGACTACCAAATTGTTTGGATGTAGTTGTGTTCTACTGTTTGATTGCAGAGACTGTGATGGATGATTTGAGATATCAATGGTATTGTAGTAGTTGTGTGTTACTATATTATTGTAGAGTAGTCCAAGGACTACAATATGAAAACATCGTGGAAAGAAAACTCCCTAGATAAGAGGGAGTGTTGATGTTTTTGTAGCTGTCGAAGGAAATTTCCTCTAGAAGACATTTCTTTTAAGAAGAGAAGGTTTCAAAAATCTGGGAAGACCATTAAACAGAAATAAGAATACCCAAAAGAGAATTTGTCCCACACAGAAAAGAATAAAGTAAAAATAAGATTCCCAAAGAAGAAGTCGGATCAGGAAGTTGACTTGGACACACTCACAACATATAGCTCATTTGGACACACTCACAACACACTCTCTCATTGAGTAAAAGGTGCACAACTCTGAGGAGGAAGAGGAGACATAGAGATGGGGTTTTGGTTATTCTTGATGGCTACTTTATCTTGTGTGCTATCTCTCTAAGGAGGTGCATTGTTCTTGTATTGTGTTGTCACTACAATTGTGAGCACTATATGTGAGCTATCCTAGTGATAGGTTTTATATCTTATTTGTGGCTCTTGAGAGTTGGTGAATGTTTGGAATTTTTGAACGGAATCTATATAATAAAGTTTAGTTGGGTTTTTCCCCCATTGTGTGTTTTCCCAAGACAAATGTCGGTTAGAAAAATAGGATTGTGGAGCAATAAAATAAAATAAAAAATAACGAAATAAAACACAGAAGATACACATTACAACATAGACATAGATATGCGTGGTCCACCCAGTGTGGTCTATGTCCACCATATAAATTGTCAGGTCCTTCTTTTTAATTATCCAACAAAATGAAGGGATACAACCTACAACACACTCGTTGTAACTTCCTCTTCTTTCTCTCATAGTATCCTCTCTTAGAATACATGTAATACAATACACAACCACAATACAAATGGCCTCATACAAAAGAGGGTTTCCTTCTAGGGAAAAAAACCCTAACATAATCTCTATTGTCAGATCTGTGACTTAATGATGAATAGTCAATTTTGACTATGAAATTACACCCCCCTCGCTTGGAGGGGTGTACATTCTTCATGGGGTATAAACACGATTGAAAACAAATACCTTTGAATCAGGAAGATAATTAGGCTCCACAACCAACAATCTCCCACTTGGAGACTGATCACAACAACTCCATCGATGATGTATCTATTGGACTATGATCCTTCTTGGACCTGGAAAACTTCTCATCTCCTCCTTCATACATGAAGGCCAAACGAAACTGAGTAGGAACTCAACTTTTCTCTAGTTACTACATTTGTTAACATGTCTGCAGGATTCTAGCTAGTATGTATCTTTTCCAACTTCAGTTGTCCATATTCCAAAATTGACCTTATGAAATGGTACCTGAGTTGTATTTGTTTAGTCTTAGAATGGAAGGTTGAGTTATTTGTAAGATGAATGGCACTCTCATTGTCACAATACAACCTGCTATTCTTCTTCTTTTTTCCCAATTCCTCCATAAACCTCTGTAACAAAATCATCATTTTTCTAGTCTTTGTAGAAACAACATACTCTTCTTCTCTTGTTGAAAGTGAAACAATATTTTGCAGTTTCGAAATCCAACTTACTGTTGTTCCACCTACAGTAAAAACATACCATGTGGTGCTCCGCCTATTATCTTTATCACCTACCATATCTGAATCAGCATATCCCTGTAGAACAATGTTTGAAGCTCCAAAACATAATCCATGACTAGCAGTACCTCTCAAATACCCGAGAATTCACTTTACTTCCTCCCAATGTTCTTTCCCTAGATTGTTCATATACATGCTCACAACTCCCACTGCATGTGCAATATCTAGTCTTGCACAAACCATCGCATACATCAAGATGCCAACTATTGATGAATAAGGGACCCTGGACATGTATTCTATCTCCTCTTGTGTCTTGGGACATATTTCCTTGGTTAATTTGAAATGGTTGGCCAAAGGTGTACTAACTGGTTTTGCATCCTGCATTCTAAACCTCTCCAAAACCTTCTCAATGTACTCACCCTGAGACGATGTCAATTTGCGATTTTTCATGTCTCTTGTTATTCTCATACCAAGGATGTTCTTTGCAGCAACCAAATCCTTCATCGAAAATGAATTAGCTAATTTCTTCTTGAGCACATTTATATCCTGCATATTAGACCCTGCAACAAACATGTCATCTACATACACTGTCATTTATGTCAAATACTATAACCTTCTTCTATCATAAACATGTCAAACTTCAAATACCACTACCATGGAGCTTGCTTTAGTCCATACAAGATCTTCTTCAACTTGCATATAAATCTCTTCATCCAAATCCCCATGGAGAAAAGTTCTTTTAACATCTAATTGTTCAAGATGAAAATATTATACTACCACAAAACTTAAAATAGTCCTAATTGAAGTCATTTTAACAACAGGAGAAAATATTTCATCAAAATCTATACCTTTATTTTTTGCAAACCCCTTTACAACAAGTCTAGCCTTGTACTACTTTTTTTCTCCATTTTCTTCATTCAAACTATAAATCCATTTATTTTGCAATGCTCTTTTTCCTGCAGGAAACTGAACCTGGTCCCAAGTCTGGTTATTTACCAAGGAATCCATTTCCTCTTTCATGCCTTGATCCCACATCCTTTTAGTGTCTACCTGCATTTCCTCTTCATAACTTTCTAGTTCACTGGAATCAGTCAACAATAAATAATACAATGTGTAATGTCCCCAGCCAACAATAGGTCTGGAAATGTCACTTCTCGGATGTCTCTCTTAGATATGATACCATTTTGTAAATTTGTATGCATGGATATCTATCTAATGTCAATTAACAGCTATAGCATTCTGCTCATGCCACTATTCATGCGGAAATGTGTGAATCCCCGGTGAATCTGGAAGGGTGACAGACTTCCAAAGAATCGTAAGGATCATGAGAATGCCGAGGAGGAACCCCCAACGAGTTGTCTTTCCCAGCTATAAGCTACATGCGCCTAGGTTGACACATGTCTTCCTGAAGCTGCATGAGTTCCACTTAGCACTTGTTCCCTTTCCCAGAAACTTAGGACAACACCTATCATGTCCACCTTAGCCTTTATGAAATAATAATAAAATACTATTCCCTTATAGGTAAGCCCTCTAGTTTATCCCCTAAGCCTAGACACTTAGCCCCCTCCCTTACCCTACCTAGTGGATATTAGTCCCCCATAACTCTTTCTCCATGGTCGGTCTACACACAGCAGTGTAATTTTATTAATGATATGTGTATTTACATATATAAAAATTAGGCTCATGGCCTTAAGCATCTAGGCTCTCCATCCTAATAAACATATAAGTCTTCAGCTTATAAACACTTGTCTCACCATCCTATAAACATAATTACAATTCAACAGGAGCTCGGCCTTGGGGTGTTACAATCCCCTCCCCTTATTTTTTCACTGTCCTCAGTGAAACTTACTTACACAACCACAACAAGATTTCCAAAATCTTCAAAAAGATGCGGGTACTCTACCCGCATAGCATCTTCATGCTCCCATGTTGCGTCCTCGGGACCGTACCAGGTCCATTGAACTTTTACAAGCTCTATGGATCGATTTTGGATCTTCTTTCTTTTTCGGTCCATTATATGCACCGGAGGCACCTGAAAAACACTTTCCTACTCCACATGAATCACATTCCAATCAATAACATGATTAGCATCAGGTACTATTTCTTAAGAAATGACACATGAAATACATTATGTATAGAGATGCATGCAGACAATGCAATCCTATATGCTATTGGACCATTCCTCTCTAGGATTTCAAACGGCCCACAATATCGAGCTACCAACTTTGAACAATTTCCCAACTTTAGGGAGCTTTTGTTGGCCTTCACTCTCAAGAATACATAATCCCCTACTTTAAATTCCTTGTGAGTTATGTTCTTATTAGAATAACATTTATGTATGTCTTGGGAAGCCTTCAAATTCTACTTAATCTTCAACATTTGTTCTTCCATTTCCTTGAGAAAATCTGGCCCAACCACTTCCCTATGAACTAGGTTTTCCCAACTTACTCGGGTGTTGCACTTTCTGCCATAAAGTTCTTCAAATGGACTCATTTTCAGTGATGCTTGATACCCATTGTTGTAGGAAAATTCTACCAAGTGTAAATAATCCTCCCAATTAGATGGTTTTTCCATCACATACATCCTTAGCATGTCCTCTATCACTTGGTTCACCCTTTATGTTTTCCCATCCGACTTAGGGTGATATGATATGATGAAGTTCAGATTTGTTCCGAACCCTTTAAATAACCCCTTCCAGAACTTTGATGTTAACTTTGGGTCTTTGTTAGACACAATTGTCTTAGGTATGCCATGCATGTGTGCTACTTCCTTCATATAAATACCAACAACATTAGTTTCCTTATGAGTAGTCTTCACAGGAATGAAATGGGTAGCTTTAGTAAGATTGTCCACCACCACCATGATTGCATCATGCTGCTTGTTCATTCTGGGCAATACCATGATTAAATCCATTGTTACAACTTCCCATTTCCACTTAGGAATGGGTAATCACTGCAGTAAACCAGTTGGGTGTCTATGTTGAGCCTTTACCTTTTGACATTCCAAACATTTGGCAATAAAATCAGCAATATCCCTCTTCTTTCATGGCCAATAATATTGGCTTTTGATTGTTGAAATTGTTTTCTGATATCCTGGGTGTCCTGCATAAGGTACATTGTGCATTTGTTTTAAAATCACACTCCTCAATTCATAAGAGTTGGGTACATAAAATCTGTTTTTGTACAAGAGGATTCCATCAATTCCCAATTCATAATCCTCAACCTTTTGCTGCATTTTACCTTGCTGCAATTTTGTTACCAATTCCATGTACCGCAAATTTGATTTTGCATCCTCTACAAATATGTCTTTCAAATCTGATTGGTACATGCTAATGATTGTAGCATGCAACTCATGCACTCTTTTATTGAGTGCATCAACCACTTTGTTCTCTTTCCCCTTAATATGCTTTATATCAAAGTCATATTCACTGAGAAACTTTAACCATATTCTTTTCCTGGCATTTAGAGTTGGCTGATCAAACAAATACTTCATACGATTATGGTTTTTTCTCAGCTCAAACTTCTTTTCCATGAGTTAGTGCCTCCACATCTTCAAGGCATACACTATGGATGCCAACTCCAAATCGTGAGTGGAATAGAGCCTTTCATTCTCCTTCAAATTCCTTGATTCATAACATACGACAAACCAATTTTGATTGTGGACTCCACCCACTCCTTCTTTACATGAATCTGTGCATACAATGAAGTCTTCATTTGGATCTGCAATCCTCATAATTGGATCACTAGTTAATAGTTGCTTCAATTGTTGGAAGCTTCTTTCACATTCTTTTGTCCACTGAAATTTCTTCCCCTTCCTTTGCAAGGAAGTGATGGGGTGAGCTATTCTCGAAAACCCTGTAATGAACCTTCTATAGTAACCAACTAGACCCATGAATGATCTGACTTATGTCACATTCTTAGGTGTTGTCCACCCTCTAATGTCTTCTATCTTATCAGGGTCCACTGTTATCCCATCCTTTGAAATGATATGCCCCAAGTAGTGAATTATGTCTTGATAAAATTAGCACTTGCTCAATTTGGCATACAGTTGATGATCTCTTAGCACTTGCAACACCATCCTCAAACGATGCTCATGCTCTTCCTCTGACTTGGAATATAAAAGGATTTCATCCAAAAATATAATGACAAACTTGTCTAAATATTCTCGGAAAACACCATTCATTAAGAACATGAAAACAACCGATGCATTTGACAACCCAAATGGAACCACTGTGAACTCATAATAACCATACTTTGTCTTGAAGGCGGTCTTGTTGATATATTCCTCTTTAATCTTTACTTGATGGTATCCTGACCTGAGATGTATCTTTGAAAATATATTTGCATCCTTCAATTGATCAAACAAGTCATCAATCATTGGCAAAGGATACTTGTTCTTTATAGTTACTTTATTCAATTGTATGAAGTCGATGCACAATCTCAATGTCCCATCTTTATTTTTCACGAATAAGACCGAGGCACCCCAAGGTGACACACTTGGGTGTACATACCCCTTATTCAGAAGTTATTCAAGCTACATTTACAACTTCTTCATCTCTGGTGTACTCATTTTGTAAGGAGTCTTTAACACTGGAGCTGCTCCAGGCATTAAACTTATAGAGAAATCAATATCTCTCTTTATGGGTAATCTGGGTACCTCCTTGAACACATCTTCAAAATATTCCAGGACTACATGATCCTCCAAATTTGGCACCTTATCCTTAGATGCGTCCTCCATATGGGATGCAAATATTTGACAGCCTTTCCTATAACATTTCTTCATCTACATTGCTGAAATTTCTCTGATAGTCACTGCCCTAGGAATTCCTTGGATTGTTCTTTGATTCCCTTCCTCATCTAGGCAAGTGAATGCCTTGTTACGACAGTCTAATATGGCATGGTGTTGGTCTAACAAATCCATACCAATTAGGCAGTCATAAGATCCTAAAGGAAATATTTTCAAATATGCCCTTGTGCTCAGTTCATTAATGTCCATAAGACATGACTTAACCATCTCAGTATTTTTATTTTGGCTCCAGTAGCTAGCTGCACAAACCAATTTTTTTCATGCTTGCTTCTTGGAAAATTCAAACTTTCCACCATCTTAGGATCTATATAACTATGACTGCCTCCTGAATGAATTAAAATAGTAATGGTTTGGTTGTTGATCATACCTTCCACTTCAATCATATGCGATTGATACTCTGCTTGCTTGTTGTCCAAGGATGCATACATCCTTGGTATATTTCTGCCCATGTCCCCCACTGTTTCAGCTCGCTGAACATTGTGAACAACTCTCACTTTGCAACTTATGTGAGGACAATATCTAAACATATGATCACCTTTACAACCCCAACATTGAATAGGTAGTTTCCTTGGAATTTGACCACCTGTCTCAATCGTTCTGGGTTCTCTAGAAGTTGGTTGTCCCTGAGGATTATTTTTAAATAATGGTGGCTTAATTCCCTTCTTCCTCTGATCCATGTTGAATTTCTTCTTGTCTTTCCAAGATTTTTGGAAAGTTGGCCTTGCTTTTTTTTATCATATAGGCACTTAGATCGCCTTATGGTCTCTTCCAATGTTTTGGGATCATCATATTGTATTTTGTCACTGATGAATGGTGGAAAACCACTCAGAAACCTATGAATCTTGATTGTCTCATCCTTGATGAAAGAAACATACTTCAACAATTCTAAAAACCCTCTTTCATGCTCATCAATGGACATAATTCCCATCTTGAGTTCAAAGAACTCTTTCATTTTCTTATCATAGTACCTCTTAGTCAAGTATTTTTTTTCAAAATACTCCTTGAATTCCCTCCAAGTAACATTTTTCTTATTAATGTGTTGCACCTGCAAAAGTTGATCCCACCACATGGATGCCTTACCTTTGAGTTTATAGATGGAAATTATTCCTTCTTCATGAGAAGAATAATTATGCAATTGAAAATACTTTCTCATTCCCAACAACCATCTCTTTGCATCTTCATCCTTATTGTGCTCCATATCAAACATAGGAGATTTGATTTTGTTCATTTCCCCTCGTAGATCATCCTCCCCAAACCTCTTATGATTCCTAATAGGGGATAGACTTGAGTTGTTGTGTACTCTCTTATTGGAATGCCTCGGGGAGTGTTGGTAATGTCTGTTATCACTTTTTTCTCTCATGTGACTTCCTGATTTGCTTGAGCCACTCTCCTTATCCAATTTCTTTTCTATTATTTCCAGGCTTTGCATCAACTTTATGTTGAATTCTCCCTATTGCTCCTTAGATTTCATGAGATTTTTTTATCTGCTCAGTGAGTTTGGATATCTTTCTGCAACTTTTTAATCATTTTCATCATGCTCCCTTCTTTATCTATTTCTTCTCCATGTCCGTTGCGGTTTGTCCCTTCAACTCCCAAATAGACATCCATTCCTCTTTCTTCATTTTTTGAACTGTAAGCATCCTATGCCTCCCCCATTTCTTTGCACTATGTGACAATTCGGTTCGGTTCCGACAATTGTTAATTATTCAAAATGTGCAGTCAACCAAAACTTTGTCAGGCTAATAGACTTTTAAAATTTTTCCAGAATAAACCAATCTAATTCAATAAAAGCAATATCGGATCCCATTTTCAATGGCTCTTGGTCGGTCAAGAACCCCTCGGGCTACTATATATAATCCCCACTATGTTCTGCAACAAATTTTTGGGTGTTGGCCCCTTTTTCTGTTGCCCTTGGTTCGCATGGGACCATGGCTGTGACCCAGTGCTAATGATTTGGGCACTTATCCAGAGCCTTGAAACTTTGGGCTATGGGGCTTCAGAGGTTTCCCTCTTTCTATGCGTCCCAACATCACATAAAAAAAAACTGTAGAATGCGCGAAGAAAATTGGATCTACGATACTCAGCTTCCCAGCATCCAAAAACTAAAATTTACTTCGGAACTCTAGCTTCGGGAGTATCCAAAGTGCATCACAACCAATCTCCCAGAGTGCCAAGTCTCTAGACTACCGCATATGCTGCCACGTATATTTTGTGATCAATGGTTGAGGTATACTCTGGCCTTCAGGAGTTCTCAACCTATGCAACCCCACTTTTCTCCGAAGTGTCTATCCTCTGTAGGTTCTTAACTCACTAATCATGTGGCACACATCCCATGTGTCTACGCCATCCTTGATGATGTCATCACAACCACGTCACTTCAGGATTTCGGCACTTCAAAATATTTTACCTTAGCATTCCTCAAATCTCCCAAACTCTGAATTTCCAATCTACTTTACCATTCAGGTCCCACATGGTACAGTTGTCAACAATTAAGTTGGTGGCACATGGCCCCACATGTCAGATTGAGTTTTATCTAACAGGGTCTTCAAAGTACCATTCTAACTAACACGTGGTAGGACTAAGGAAGTTCATGTCACCCTTGGTGACGTCATCATGCCACGTCACTTCAAACCTTCAGGCTTCGGGATATTTCACCTAAGCACACCCTCGTTTCTCCTGAACGTTGAATTCCCTAACAAGTTGATCTTCTGACATGTGTCTCCTTCAATGAACGGTCTAGACTATCTCTGGACTTTGGGACTTTGGGACTTTGGAGCTTTGGGCTTCGGGACTTCAAGAGTTTTCCACTCTATTCACATCTTGTTTCTCCTGAATGTCATATACCCAAACAAGTCGAACTGTCGACACATGTCCCTTTTGATGAACGGTCTGGATGAACTCCGGACTTTGAGACTTTGAAAGTTTGCGCATCATCACACTCCATTTCTCCCGAACCCTGAATTCCTGAACAAGTTAACTTGCCGACATTTGTTCCTTGCTTCGGTCAACAGACAAGAATTGCACCAAGTTCGCTCTATCTTCTCTATAGGTGATTGAGAGTTGTGAACTCGGCTTAACCTTTGGGCGTTTATCTCACTTTGCAAGATCGACAATCATGTTTTAATGAACCGTGAAGATCAATGGCCAAGAGTGATCGTGAGAACTCAACTTTCTCACGCTTTAATTTCCTTCCCAATCTCCACAATGCAAAGATGCTCGTCCATAGTAGGATATATATCCACCATTGATCTGTTGATCGATATAGATCAACGATCCTGAGGGATTGCAGAGTCTAAACTTTCTCTCTCTTTAATTTCCTTCCCGATCTCTGCAATGGCTCCCCACCATCGATCTCCTTTCAATGAGATCTGGGGGTCGTGACTTAATGCTCGTTTGATCTGACAACTTATCTTTCTCTCGCCCAGATCTAACAGTCCAACACCACGAATGTTTTGATTTTTTTCTCTATGGAAATATCTTAAAATTGTTACACCTCTTGTTTTTCCGAACACAGTCCAAGTATTCTTTCAACGCCCTTCTATCACTTTGTACCTCAAAATTTTGTAGACTTTCTACACTAAATTTCTCGTTCGTGGCCCATCTAGGTTCCGGATAGAAACCATGGGCTCTAAACTTGAGTTTTGTCCATTTCGACAACAATTCTTTTTTGAAACGTTTGCTTCACCTTCCACCAATATGGCTCATCTAGGCTTAGTGTTGAAACCATGGCTCTAATACCATTTTGTAATGTCCCCAACCACCAACAGGCTGGGCAATGTCACTTCTCAGACGTCTCTCTTAGCTCTGATACCATTTTTTAAATTTATATGCATGCATATCTATCTAATTCCAATTAAAAACTATAACATTCTTCTCATGCCACTATTCATGCCTAAATAATCATTAAAACATTCTGACAATATATGCATACAGACGAAGTATTCTGACCATACACAAATTAATGCAAAAATAAAATTAATACTACACATACTTCATAAATTATATATCCAGGCATTACTCATCAAGTTATAAAACATGTACAATTACACAACATACAATCAACATAGATTAGGTACTTATCTTTCAATAGATGACCACCAACTGGGTGCATACCTTCCACAAACCTCCCAGCCTTAGACCATGTTGCTCATCACGCTCAGCAGTGGGTCACCCCCGAGATGGGACTAAACTCCACTGGGTAAGGGATTCCTAGGCTTGGCAAGGAAAATAGGAAAGTCGCACAGGATAATAGGAAGGATTATCTCCTAGGGCCAGCTCACACTAACATCCTACAACCTCTCATTCCCCGCATGCATGTCCCACCCTAGGAAGTGTGCCCCTTCTCTTCTCAACATTCCTTCGTCTACCCCACTTCCCTTCCAGAGCTTCAACAACAGGTCAGACATGAATTCTCCGAGCACTATAGCTGCAGTTGGGATCCCTCTAGGAAAACACTTCCCCAACAACCTCTCTCACCTAGAGAGAGATGCTTGCAGGCTTGAAAACCTGTTTCTTCAGTTCAATTTCTAAGTCAATTTTCGAAAAGGTGATGGAAACAAAAAATCTCAGTAAAGAACAGACAATGGAATCAATCCACACTCAGTCAAGGAACTGCATGGGATGCAACGGCCAATAGTTAAGACACAACATGGCTCAGTAAGTTACATGGTGCGTCCGACTTCACAGAATACACATGGGATAACTCAAGTACGACCTCAAGATTCCAAAGGTGCATACTAGATACAGAGGCGATGATGATGGAGAACTAGTTCAAATGTGTGAATCCCTGGTGAATACTAAAGGGTGACAGACTTTGAGAGAATCGTAAGGGTCGAGACAATGGCGAGGAGGAACCTCCAACGAGCTGGTTTTCCCAGCTATAAACTGCATGCGCCTAGGTTGACACATGTCTTCCTAAAGCCGCATTAGTTCCACTTAGCACTCATTCCCTTTCCCGGGAACTTAGGAAAACACCTATCATGTCCACCTTAGCCCTTAGGAAATAGTAATAAAATATTATTCCCTTAGAGGTAAGACCTCTAGCTTAGCCCCTAGGCCTAGACACTTAGTGTAATACCCCAAGGACGTGCCACAGTTATATTATGAATTGTAATCATGTTTATGAATTGTAATAATGTTTTGTAGGATGGTGAGTCGAGTATTGATAAGCTGGTGGGCTTATGTGTTTATTAGGCCGAAGAACCTAAGTGTTATAGACCAGGAGCCTATTTTTGTATATGTAATTATGTAGAACATTAATAAATATTAAACATCGATGCGTGTAGACCGACCACGAAGAAAGAGTGATAGGGGACTAACCTTCCACACGGTGGGTAAGGGAAAAGGGGATGAAAGGTTGGAAAGAGGGGCTAAGCTTAGGGCCTTAAGTCCTTGAATAATAATTTATTATTATTCCAAAGTGGTGTGAAAGGTATATTTTTATCCTAAGTTCCTAGAAAAAGGGAGCACATACTTGATGGAGTGCATGCAACTTCATGGGAAACATGTGTCGGCCCAGGCACATGCAATATAACTCAAGAATTGAGCTGTGATGGGAGTTCATTCTCCATTCAATCATACACTATATGTCATGTTGTGCATCTGCATCTGATCTCTGCATACCCTCACACAACCCTGAAACCAGAAAACCATAATGTTTTCCTGAGAAGTTGATGTATCCGTCGTCTGAATAGTTTGAGTTTGTGTTCGACCTCTACGTTGATTCGTTGTCATGCACCCTAAAATCAGTGGCAAACCCATGGATTGAGCCATGTCACCTGTGTATCATGTGAGCCCAGCCTATCTTCCCTTGCAGAGCTAAGTTCATACCTGAATTGTCTTTGGGTTGTTGCCTTCTATTTTTCCTGAGTGGAATTGTGTTGTTGTTATCCTCACCTTGCGGGAATTGGGCTGAAACTGGTTGAAGAAGCGGGTTTTCAGGCTCGTGGTTGAAGAGGCAGGTTTTCAGGCCTATGAGAAGCTCTCTCTAGGTGAGAGAGTGTTGGGAAGTGGTTTTCTCCTAGAGAGGGTCCAGCACCAGCTACGGAGCTCTAAGAGTTCCTGATCCAGCCTGTTGTTGAGATCCAGAGAGGGAGGTGAAGCACCGATGGACTGTGATTGTGAAGGTGTATACTCCCAGGTGGAACAGACATGTGCAGAATGAGAGTCTGTGAGTAGTGCGCATAAGAAGTCTCCTGGAGAGAATCCTTTCGGTTGCTCTGTGCAGTTTTCCTATAACCTTAGCCTAGTCTAGGATTCCCTTACCTGGGTTGGAGCTTAGTCCCATCTCGGAGGTGACCCACTAGTGAGTGTGATGAGCAGTGTGGTATAAGGCTGGGAGGTTCATGGACATGCATTTTAATAAACTACTACATCATAATATTACAAGCATCACAGACATGCATTTTAATTGAAATTAAACACATAATGATACTTATCTTTGAAACTGTAGTAACTCCACCAACTACGTGCAAACCTTCCATGAACCTCCTAGACTTATACCACACTTCTCATCACGCTCAACAGTGGGTCACCCCCGAGATGGGACTAAGCTCCACCTCGGGCAAGGAAATCCTAGACTAGGCTAAGGTTACAGGAAAACTACATAGAGCAACCGAAAGGATTCGCTCTAGGAGCCTTCTTATGCCTACTACTCACAAAATCTCATTCCCCACATGTTTGTTCCACCTAGGAGTATACACCTTCACAAGCATAGTCCATCGGTGCTTCACCTCCCTCTTTGGGTCTCAACAACAGGTCGAATCAGGAATTATCAGAGATCTGTAGTTGGTGCTGGAATCTCTCTGGGAAAAAACCACTTCCCAGTAGACTCTCTCACCTGGCGAGAGTTTCTCATGGGCCTAAGAACTTGCCTCTTCAACCACAGGCCTGACAACTCACTTCTTCAACCAGTTTCAGCCCAATTCCCGCAAGGTAAGGATAACAACAACACAATTCCACTAAAGAAAAATAGAAGGAAGCAACCCAAAGACAGTTCAGGTACGAAATCAGCTCTGCAAGGGAATATAGGCTTGGCTCATAGGATACACAGGTGAGATGGCTCAATCCCTGTGTTTTCCACTGGTTTCAGGGTGTGTGACAAGGAATCAATGCAGAAGTCGAACACAGACTCAAACAGTTCATACGACGGATATGTCGGTTTCTCAAGAAAATATTATGATTTTCTGGTTTCAGAGCTGTGTGAGGGTATGCAGAGATCAAACGTAGATGCACATTAGGATAGATAGTGGATGCCCGAATGGGGAATGAACCCCCATCACAGCTCAATTCTTGGGTTAAATTGCATGTTCCTGGGCCGACACATGTCGTCCATGAAGCTGCATGCACTCCATCAAGTATGTGTTCAGTTTTTCCAGGAACTTAGGATAAAAATATACCTTTCACACCACTTTGGAATAATAATAAATTATTATTCTCAAGGACTTAACCCCCTAATATTAGCCCCTATTTCCAACCTTTCATCCCCCTTTCCCTTACTCACCTTGTGGAAGCTTAGTCCCCCATCACTCTTTCTTTGTGGTCGATCTGCACACAACTATGTTTAATATTTATTAATGTTCTTCATAATTACATATGCAAAAACAGGCTCATGGCCTATAACACTTAGGCTCTTCGAACTAATAAACACATAAGCCCACCAACTTATCAATACTTGACTCACCAGCCTACAAAATATGATTAAAATTCATAAACATGATTACAATTCATAATATAACTAGGGCACATCCTTGAGGTATTGCAATCCCCTCCCCTTATTTTTGCATTGTCCTTAGTGCAACTCTTTACATAGCATCAACAAGATTTTCAAAATCTTCAAAAAGATGTGGGTATTCTGCCCGCATAGTATCTTCATGCTCCCATGTCACATCCTGAGGACCGTACCAGGTCCATTGGACCTTTACAAGCCCTATGGCTTGATTCTAAAGTTGTTTTCTTTTCCAATCCAATATGCGCATAGGTTGCACTTGCAGGACACCTTCTTGCTCCACCTAAATCATATTCCAATCGATTACATGATTAACATCAGGTATATATTTCTTAAGCAATGAAACATGAAACACATTATGTACAGTCATGGATGCAGGTAATGCAATCATATATGCAACTGGCCCAATCCCTTCTAGGATTTCAAATGGCCCATAAAATCTGGCTACCAACTTGGCCCAGTTTCCCATCTTCAGGGAACTTCTATTGGATTTCACTTTCAAGAAAACATGATATCCCACTTTAAACTCTCTGTAGATTTTGTTTTTGTCAACATAACTTTTCTTCCTGTCTTGGGAAGCCTTTAAATTCTTCTTAATTTTCATCATTTGCTCTTCCATTTCCTTGAGAAACTCTGGACCAACCACTACCCTATCAACTGGATTATCCCAGCTTACTGGAGTGTTGCACTTTCTACCATAAAGTGCTTCAAATGGGATCATCTTCAATGATGTTTGATACCCATTGTTGTAGGCGAATTCTACCAAATGTAGGTAGTCTTCCCATTTCGATGGTTTGTCCATCAAATGCATCCTTAGCATGTCTTCTATTACTTTGTTCACCCTCTCAGTCTTCCCATCAAACTCAGGATGATAGGTTGTGCTGAAGTTTATATTTGTTCGGAATCCTTTGAACAACCCCTTCCAGAAATTGGAGGTAAATTTTGGGTCCCTGTCAAACACAATTGTCTTGGGAATACGGTGCAATCATGTTATTTCCATCATAAAAATATCAACAACATCCACTTCCTTGTGAGTAGTCTTTAACGGAATGAAATGGGAAAATTTCATAAGATTGTCCACCACCACCATGATTGAATCATGATGCTTGCCAATTCTGGGCAATCCTGTGATGAAATCCATTGTCACTACTTCCCACTTCCACTCAGGAATTGGTAAAGGTTGTAGCAACCCAGATGGGTGCCTGTGCGCAACTTTAACCTTCTGACACTCCATACATATAATGATGTATTCAACAATATCTTTCTTCATACCTGGCCAAAAGTAATGGCTCTTGACTGCTGCCACAGTTTTTTGATATCCAGGGTGCCCATCATAAGGCACATTATGCATTTCATTCAAAATCATAAGTTTTAAGTCCTCGACATTAGGTACATAAATTTTGTGTCTATTCTTGATTCACCTTCCTTGTGTCCTCATCATGAATTTCATGAGATGCATTTTCACTTTCGGGTGTCTTCTCTGTTACGAAATTTTTCAATACTTCCATGATCTCCCCTTTTAAGCCATCCATCTTAGTATCCAACTTAGCTTCTATTGAATCCATCAACTTAGCTTCCATTGAATCCATCTTCTTTTTTAGTTCATTTATGTCCCTACACATTTCTTCACCTTCATCAAGATTCCAATTAGGATTTTCTGAAGGTTTATTTGGTGTAGAAGGTCCCTTTATTGGTGGCATGTTGGCCAAGTATCACTTTTGAATCTTGATTTTGAGGTGGTTCTGCTAGACAATATTTATTATGTTCTATCTCCCATGTTTCGGCCCTTCTGGGTATGAAACTTTCTTTTAGGTAGTTCTTTGATATTTCATCTCTGCAATGCCACAGGTCTGACCAAAATTGGATGTGCCAAGTGGAATTTACGGTAACTTTCTCACAACTTGCCGATTTTTGGCCTTTCCAGGAGATCTCACTTGTATAGAATGCCCCACACAAAATAATTGA
>JASDQU010949297.1:13851-23917 GCA_032191745.1 Picea mariana | reverse complement strand
GAATCTGCAACTAAGAACCTTCTAAAATGAACTAAATTAGCAACTTCATTTTAGGGAAAGTATTTAAACCCGTAAGGGAATCTAGGAACCCCTAGGAGTAAATTTAGGAGAAACTCTAGGTGGGTGAGGGAATTGAGACAATTAATAAATTTAAAGAAAATAACTATTGGATACAAGAGGGGGATGGACGAAACTTGTGCGAGGGCGAATGTTTAGAATATTTTTATTAAAACTTAATTTAAATGTGATTTCGGGAAAGTTGGAGGCTCTAAAAACTATATAAAAGAAGGGGAAGATGAGAAATAAGGGGATCGGTTGTTAGCATAACGTTACGCTACCATAATTGTGACTTGACTGATTACTTGTGGGGAGTTGGGATTTTCCAGCTCGGATAGGAGTGGTAGCTCGGCCTTGCGAGGTGAGATGGGAGCTAGATGTACCATCTGGATAGTGTGTGGCCCCTTTGCGGCTCAGGGGGCTAAGGGGGAAGCATAGTACCCCTAGTGTTGGTTGGGAGGTACCGATGAGGTCTCGGCGGTCGGTGAGCAGGAGCGGCACAGAGAGCAGAACGTCATTCGAAGCAGTCAATGAGGCAATGGTATGATTTATGTTTTGGTAGAATAGAATGCGTTATAATTTCCATTTTAGCGGATGCAAATGGATTGAATGGATGATTTTAATTATTTACTTGGCGATTATAGTTGTAATTGATGTAGCTGCTATTTTTATTTAAAACTCTCATGTGACAGGGTATTGTGGATGTAAATCATGTACAAGTTTATATTACATATGTTTCAATTGTATGACATAACACTGATAAGTTATCGAAGGGTTTCTTAATCAAATAGTGGAAATAACTATGTTTCTATATAATATCTAAGACAGATGCAATACTCCCAATATTAAGTAAATAAATCTATTATCTTATTGCCTGAGGAGTGACAATATCAATCGGAGAAATTCTACTCTAACCGAGTTTAACTCTGGTTTGGACGCTTTTAATTATCTACATATGTGTAATAGATAGCGCAACACCATTCTTTATTATTTATAACCAATCTCAATCAATTCAAAGTCCCTAGGTTTTTTTTGAGTATTGTTATCCAGAAAGAGTTGAGTTGGTTTCGATACTATTGATCGCTTGGACCATGCTTCTATTTGCTAGATTGATAGTGCTAGAGGATTTCACCTAAGATTTCCAGCTACGCCAATTATTATATTCAATATTTGTCCAATATTCTATTAAGAGACCACAATCTCTGAGCTCTACACCTGTGACTTCCCTACCTGTAATTGCACTCTTACTTGTCCGTATGATTCTTCATCCCTTGGCATATTATTGGTCCTGATTAAACCTCGATAATTGATTCCTGTACTGCAACTTTGGAGCGTCTGTAACCTATCTGCAACAATGTTTCCTTTCTTTGGTCAGGTGCTTCCCCCCTTTTGTTTTTGGTAGTTTCCTTTCTTGGTCTCGTCTCCTTCCATGACCTATCTGGCGCTAAGTTGTAAACCCTTGAAGAGTTGCCAAAAATACTGGATCGACTGTTCCACCGGCTTATTCTTCAATGAATCACCTCTCAGCCCATTCCCTTTCTGAGTACAACTATTATGGATAGGGTTCTTAGCGGGTTGACTCTACTATCAGTTTGATCAGAATTTCTTAAATGATTTGTCTTTTCCCTTTTCGTTGACCGTGTTAATGTTTTACCCCGCCTATCTCTTGATTTTGGGAATTTAATTATGAGCGAATCTGGATACAGGACAATGCTCCTTCATTTGGTGCCTACCCTCACAGAATTTCTTCGTGAGAAGTTATTACCTCCAGACCCGTGACCGGTGGCGCACTACCTACATTAATTATGGTGCATCACCTCACTTTTTGCGCCAACACTTTCACTGTTTTTTTCTTTCCAGGGGTGCCCTGAGCTGTAGTGACTACCTATAGTAAAATCAACCTACATGCACACCATTTTTGGGGTTGGGTTGTTGACTGTACTCGTTTTATCTTTTCTTCCAATCCTGCCATTTTTGGGGTTGGGTTGTTGACTGTACTCGTTTTATCTTTTCTTCCAATCCTGCCATTTTTGGCCTGGGTATGGTATTTAGAATGCATAACCGAGGGGCGGGATCACTCCATCTCGTTCACCCCCAGACCGCCCTCCTGCGCAAACTGTGCGGCTCCAACACATTTTCGTTTTCCCATTTTGGGTTTGGTTCGATAAAGATAAAAGTCAACAGTTGGGACTGGGCCATTTAGATATAGATGACAGCTGGAGGTCCTTGAATTTATCTTTAAGGGTAAACTTTCTCCTTTTTGGATATTTGTGATCTCATTTATGGTGGTTATAGTTCCAATAGCAATCCACCTTGATTAAACCAAGCCATCTACTTTTTCCAGTTATTATTCTAACCGCAACTATGTTAGTTGTTAGTAATTCCTATAACAATCTAACTTTTTAAAATAAAAGCCATCTACCTTTCCAATCAATATTTAATAGCAACAACTACTTTATGAGGTTAGTCTTAAAACATAGTAATCTACTTCTTAATTAAAAGAAATCTATTTGGTTGATATTTCATAAAAAGCACTTGCTTTATTCAGTTATAATGAAAAGAATACGATTGCAATAAAGGAATTATATTTACAATTTGAATTACAATAAAAATAACTTGATTACAAGATGAATTACAACATGATTCTCATTATGATTTTATTTCCTTTGTTCATTATCCTTAGTTTCGTTTACAATGTTATTGTAATACGAGTTCATTGTAATTCATGGTTGAAACATGTAATGTAATCATCCTTGCAAAATCAAAAGGGGCAATGTTAGCATTGATAACATACAAATGTAAGATCACGGTCATTTTCTTTACAATGTTACAGTAGTATAAAAAGTATGATATGGTTAATTTATCGTAAGGTTAAATTAAATTTTATTAATATTGACAACTAGAAAAAGGTAAGGTCCTTGAAACTAGTACAATAAATTATTATGATTTAGTTAAGAGGGAGTTTAAAATTTGTTATGTGTATATATTTTTAAGGTTGGATTGGTAACTCGTCTACCAATGGAATCAAACGAGGTGAATGATATGTCTTGTTGCAATTGAGTCATAGGTAATGCAGAGTCTTAACTAATGGCTGATTAATTATCTGTGTCCTTCTAACTCGTGCCCTCCATAGAGGATGTGGTCATTCGATAAATTTGTTGTACTTGGTTGTAAACATTTTATTGCTTGGTCTGTTGTGTCGAGCGGGATGTAGACACCTCCATGTTCCACAGAATAGTCACCAGCCCTGAGACCTTAAATGGTTAAAATCGATGGGAACCTGGGCTTGAGAATTGCTTATGTGTCTTGGAGGTCCTAACCTTTGCAGGGTAGGACGGGCGGTTAGTCAGTCTTACTTCTTGTCGATTGATCGTCATTAAATGCACACAATTACTTGTTGTGAGACTTATTTCGTCTGTTTGTGTTAGTCATGGTTTGAACCTTGTTCGTCATCAGGTGGCGACGCAGATTCAAATGTGTTTATTTCCCTTGTACATGCACACACACACTTTTAAACAAAAAAAAAAAATTGCACTTGTTCTAAGAGGTTTGTCGGTGTAACGAGGAGGTTCGTTACACCTATTTTAGCCGACCATTCCTGCACTTTTTGAATTGTTTTTTCATGTTCTTAAGGAGGTCCTCGCACTAGTTGAATACATGAGTCTCCATGCATTTAATGGCATACTGAAGTTAGTTCTACAAAGACAAGTGTGGGGTTGCACTTCCTGCAACACGAGTAATGGTAAATAGTATTGTCCTGAGAGATAAGTTGAGGAAATTCTGAATGAGATTATTCCCACTAAATTACCTCATTTGTTCCCATCCTTAGACATAATTTTCATATTAAACATGAGTTGGCTACTCTCATACCACACAACAAAATCCAAAAGAACCTCGTGCCCCAGAACTTGGTCCAACGTCTTAACCTCCCCACCACTCTACACCAAGCCCCATATCAGCTAAGCCTGGTACAAAATAAATGTCCTCCCAGTGTTGTGCGATGTCCTTTACTAATGGCCCTTTATAGGATAAGATGGTGTTTGTTTTCTCTCCTCTAGATTGTGTTGATTTGTTACTTGTCATTCCATACCAACAAGCCTGACATGTTTTCTATCAGGCTAAATCTGATCAATTCCACATGCAACATCAGAGGTCCACCTATGAGATTACTTCTTGTGCTCTTAAATCCACCCAGTCTATTACTAGACAAGCAATCACTAAGAAAGTGAGTCTGAAAAAAAGCGTCTCTTTGAGCTTGGCTCGCCCCACTAAGACAAAAAACAATACTAACCTCGTACCCACTTCCATGACTGACTTGTTCCAATTATTTGCATATTTATACCCCCAACCCACATGACTACCCCCATCTCTTTCTATTGAGAACACACTTGATCTAACTAATGGATGTTTTTCTCCCAATTCCCCATCCTAACACATCGCTCCTCGAGAGAATATGAATATAGAATACCCAATTGGTCAACTTCTGAACTCATGCCATATTCCATCCTCATTGTGCCCATGTGTGTCCCCCTCATTTATTATGCCAAACAAGAAGTATTTTGAATGGTTCCTAGTGACCAACGACCATACCCTTAATAAATCCATAGTTACAAACTACTACCCCCTATCAACGATTTAGGATTTGTTGGACCACTTACGAGGGGCTTATTCCTCCACAAATATAGATTGGACAACATAAACCTATCAAGCTTGCTTGTATGGAGTAATAAATATGGGAAAATGTGAGGTCATTTATCTTGATTATATCTTAGTATTCACTAATTCCTCAAGAGAACATCTTCATCAAATCAATATCCACATGATATACTAAGGTCAACCATATATGTGGTCAACTGCATTCAACCATGGTTAAGGTCAACCATGATCAATCATATTCAACCTTGCTCCATGTCAAGGTCAATCATGATGAAGCATAGTCCACCATGGTCAAATTCAACCATAGTCATCATCATGGTCATCTATAGAAAACCATGTTGAAGGGCATGGTCATGGTTAATGTCAACCTTAGTCAAGTTCATCCATAATCCTTGTTAACCATTGTTTTGGCAAACCATGGTCAACTATGGCCAACCAATATCAACCATGGTTAACAATTGTCATCCATTATCAACGATGGTAAACCGTAGTCAACCTTGGTCATGGTTAATAAAGGTCAACCACAATTAACCATGTTCCTAGTCATGGTCATGGTCAACTATGGACAACCTTTATAAACCATACTTAACCATGGTGTGTCAACCATATTCAACCATGGTCATGGTCATCCTGAACCATGGTCAACCATAGAAAGCCATACTAAACCAAATTCAACCAAGGTCTACCAAATTTAACTATGGTAATGGTCAATATCATTGTCAGCTATGCTTAACCATGGTCATGGTCAACCAAGATCAATCGAATTCAACCATGTGGATGGTCATAGACAACAACGGTCTATGATGATCTTCCATGATCATCCATGGTCAAGCATAGTGATGGGCATGGCCATTTTTGGTGATTCATAGTCATGGTCATGGTCATCCATATTCATAATCAATCATAGTCATGGTCATGGTCAATTGGGATTAACTATGGTATTTCTCATGCTCAAACATAGTCAACCATGGTCATGGTCATGGTCAACAATATTTAGCCATAATCAACCATGTCCAATCATACTCTTTGTCACCAATAGTAAACCATAGGCATTCAAAGTCAACCATGGTCATCCATTAATCCATTAATATATTATTACATTAATGGTCATCTGAGGTATTATAATTAATGTATTATTACTTTATTAATGCATTACTACTTTATTAATATATAAATTAAGAATGGATTTATGTATCAATACCTTAATGTAATAATGTAATACTTTCACGTATTTATTTAAGAATGCATTATTATTCTGTTAATGTACTATTAATAATTTACTATATTAATGCAACAATGCACTATTAATACTTTAGTATTTTATTAATGTATTAGTGAATCATTTAATACTTCATAAATGTAATAATGTATTGTTGATGTATTAATACTTTTCTTATCACTCCAAGAGTCACTCTAGGTTGTAGATCAAGTGAGATTGATAACTTAATCAAATTCTCAAATAAAAGGTATAAAATTGTAACGACCTCCTCGTTACGACGACCCAACTCTAGTAACTAGTGCAAGATTTTTTTTTTTTAAAGTGTGTGTGTGCGTGTAGAAGTAACAAACTCACTTGAATCTACGTCGCCACCCGACAACTGACAAGACTCAACCACGAAGATCACAACAAGAAGACGCAAGGTGCACAACAAGTAACTGCAAGTAAATAACATCCAAGACAAGGCGCCCCACAACAACTTCAACAATAACGACATACTGGGTTAGGTACTATACGAACACTGAAGGTAGAATCCATGGTAGTAGTTTACTATTTATGCACAGGAAAGAAGGGCATTTAATCTTAGTCCTCTGCTCCGGAGAGAGACAAGTTCACATAAGCTCCTGGCCGACTGCTCAGGCAGAAACTAGTAATACCCTAAGGTGTGTCACAAGAGCGGAAACCCTGCCTTTAAAGGGCCCGAGACTCTTGATATGGCACTGGATTCTTGATGCATAAAAACACACACACAGACATCTATACTAAGGCTACTAGGGGGTGTCTACCTCCCGCCCGACACAAGCAGACCAAGCACACAGATAGTTTACCCACCCTGTACCATGTTAACTTTAAGAACAACACCCTTCCTTTACTAACTCAGAAAAGTTCTATTGTGCTTAACTCGAGAATGTTTCAACGTATAATCTCGTCCTTAACAATAAACATTACAATTTTGTTATCACGAACTAATATGTGCATTAAATTATATCACCTGGACTTCGTGCAATACAGGCACCTTCATCAATAGGTGACCTCCATAAAACTACAGCTACATTAACTTTTAATAAAGACAACACCATGGTATATCTTAATCAACTAACCTAACCATAATCCAGCACATCAATTCACCATATCTTTACTACAATTGCCGTAACTTGAACGCTAACTTTAACATGAGCATAGGGTAAATTTATTTAATAGCCATCCTAATTAAATGCCATCCATTACCAAGCAACTTTAAAAAAACATCAGCATTATCAATTAAAGGCATATTACCAAATAACTTCCAATCTTAAAATAATCTACATCATTACATTTGTATGTTATCAATGGTACTACACTGATCTCCACCTAACATAACCACATCCTCACCCTTAAATGCTAAAATACCTTCCAATAAAATAACTAGGGGCTTCACATTTTATTTGATTATGAATAAAAATGAACTACCCAAATCTTAGCATAACCTAACCATTCCACACAACACTAGCATAAACATTAGTTCCATGAACCTTGATTCCTTAACATGAGTTCGCTATAACTAAAAGCATAAACCTTGGTTCCATATAACTGTTAGCATAAATATTCAATACAACATTAGCGTAAACCTTAAGTTCCATAAACATTGATTCCATAACCCTTAGTTCAATATAACTATTAGCATAACCAGTAGTTCCATATAACTTATTGCACCAGGGTTCAATACAATATTAGCATAACTATTAAATGTTCATTACATTTTCATTATTGTAAAACAATAACATTAAACATAAGCATTAACTTTAGCATTGCATCACCTCAATCATTTCCATGATCTAATAACACCATTCGATTGTTCATTGCATTTTCATTATTGTAAAACAAATAACATTAAATATAAGCATTAACTTTAGCATTACTGTAATTGTTTCATTGTCTAAACATCTTTATAAAACAATAAAATATTAAAATAACATTTCCCTAAGCCTCCTTAACATCTTACAATAATACAAGCGTTAGTCGCTGCCATCACTGGTAATAACCTGGAATCATAAGGTGTTATGATGGATATGCATTCATACTAGCATATATTTTTTCCTTCTTCGTTCGCTTACTAAATTGGCAGTAAAAATTAAATGTCCCGAGATGATCATAAAATAACGATTTATACCAATGAGGTAAATAACAGTCTGGCAGTAAATTGGCAGTAAAAATTAATTGACCTAGGGGCGCAGTGAGAAATGAACAACGATTTATCATAACGAGGAGAGTAACAAATCTGACTATAATTTGGCAGTAAAAATTAATGACCCTGGGACGAATGCTAATAAATAATGATTTATCATAACGAGGAATATGACTATCTGGTAGTAATTTTGGCGGTAAAAATTAATGACCCTGGGATGAATGCTAATAAATAATGATTTATCATGACGAGGAATATGGCTATCTGGCAGTAATTGGCAGTAAAAATTAATGACCTAGGGGCGTAATGAGAAATGAATAACGATTTATTATGACGAGGAAATAACTAGCTGGTAGCAATTTGACAGTAAAAATTCCTGTAGAATTTGAAGAAGAGGATAATCAGCTGAGAATCAAATAAACCAAGGGACACTTCCATATAATGTCCAAAAACAAGGTGGAAACTATACCAATGATCAAAGGTCACAGGAGAATTGGTCAGGTACATGAATGTGATAAAAATGATTTAAGGGGAAGGACTCCATCTCCTGCCGATAAAATTTCTGTTGGATCCTTACGATACCCAGTGCTTATTCTACTTGAGTAATGTGCTTACGTAATGCTCCTCAATAAACTTGAAGGCATTTCTGCTTTTATACAACAGCCTGCAAGGCGTTTCTCCTCAATAAACTTGAAGGCGTTTCTATTCAATGTGTGCGCAGACTTAGCACCGTGAACAGGGAAATCCAAAATTGTTGTCATGAATAAAGGGTGCAAAATACTTTTGGAGATTAGCATAAGGGGGTAATGGATCTATTTAAGGGTGCCACGTTTGTGCCTAAATGCCGAGTGATCAAGTATTATCCAGAGATATACGAGATACATTTTGTTGATTATCAGTTCAGATAGAGTCACGGGAAAGCATTATCCAGGTAATAGAGAATAGTTCAGTGGCTTTTAGGATTACAAGCTATTCCTTTTTGGATTGGCTTAAGACGGAGTAGAATGCGTTATGCTAGTGTAAGATGATCTCTTTCTGGTCAAGATGACTTCAAAACGAAGAGCGAAACACTAGAAAAATGAGCGTACAAGTAAATGTTATATTCAGAACTCACACATTGATGTATTGCGAAAGAGGGCAATTAATAATAGATCTGGTAAACCAAATTGAGAGAATTGAACCTCATGGGTAGCCACCAAAAGAAAGCCATAATGACAAGGACTCAGGGTAACATAGTTTACAACACTCAGGCTGAAGACAAAACGCCCAATCTGACAATAAACATCGATGAATGACTACGGACGGTTCCCATTAACATCAGACGCCCCGACTGGCAGGAATACGCCCACAAACAAATAATAAAAATGCCCATAAACCCAAAATGCCCACCGTGACAATTCGCCCACTGTACAAAAGCGCAAACCCACTGAAAAATAAATCGCCCACTATAGGAAACAAAATCGAACCCCACTGTAAAAAAATTGCTCCCTGTTCTACGGGGATGCCTCCTATGGAAAGGTAAAAATGAAATAACATAAACCGTCAACCATTTTACCAGAAACCCTCACGGCACTGTCATAAAAACGAAGATCTTTTGAAATACCCCCTTTGTTTTTCTTACAGAGTATAAAGGACGAGGAAATAACTTTTCACATGCAATTCAAACATAATCGTAGAAATAAATCACTATGCATTCTACTATACTAAGTTCATGAGCATACCTTTGGTTTATTCGCTTGCCGCAATGACTCCTGTGCTCCATGCTGCTTCTGCCTTCAGTGTTTCTCCCGCTCGTCGACCATAGAGGACTCTCCGGTACCTCCCAGCCAAACGCTTGGGTTAGTCTCCTTCCCCCTTAGCCCCCCGAGCTGCAAAGGGGCCACACACCATCCAGACAGTACCTAGCTTCCCAGCTCGCCTCCAAGGCTAAGCTACCACTCAAGTCAGCCGGGAAATCCCCAACTCCCACA
>JASDQU010949297.1:0-10228 GCA_032191745.1 Picea mariana | reverse complement strand
GAATCTGCAACTAAGAACCTTCTAAAATGAACTAAATTAGCAACTTCATTTTAGGGAAAGTATTTAAACCCGTAAGGGAATCTAGGAACCCCTAGGAGTAAATTTAGGAGAAACTCTAGGTGGGTGAGGGAATTGAGACAATTAATAAATTTAAAGAAAATAACTATTGGATACAAGAGGGGGATGGACGAAACTTGTGCGAGGGCGAATGTTTAGAATATTTTTATTAAAACTTAATTTAAATGTGATTTCGGGAAAGTTGGAGGCTCTAAAAACTATATAAAAGAAGGGGAAGATGAGAAATAAGGGGATCGGTTGTTAGCATAACGTTACGCTACCATAATTGTGACTTGACTGATTACTTGTGGGGAGTTGGGATTTTCCAGCTCGGATAGGAGTGGTAGCTCGGCCTTGCGAGGTGAGATGGGAGCTAGATGTACCATCTGGATAGTGTGTGGCCCCTTTGCGGCTCAGGGGGCTAAGGGGGAAGCATAGTACCCCTAGTGTTGGTTGGGAGGTACCGATGAGGTCTCGGCGGTCGGTGAGCAGGAGCGGCACAGAGAGCAGAACGTCATTCGAAGCAGTCAATGAGGCAATGGTATGATTTATGTTTTGGTAGAATAGAATGCGTTATAATTTCCATTTTAGCGGATGCAAATGGATTGAATGGATGATTTTAATTATTTACTTGGCGATTATAGTTGTAATTGATGTAGCTGCTATTTTTATTTAAAACTCTCATGTGACAGGGTATTGTGGATGTAAATCATGTACAAGTTTATATTACATATGTTTCAATTGTATGACATAACACTGATAAGTTATCGAAGGGTTTCTTAATCAAATAGTGGAAATAACTATGTTTCTATATAATATCTAAGACAGATGCAATACTCCCAATATTAAGTAAATAAATCTATTATCTTATTGCCTGAGGAGTGACAATATCAATCGGAGAAATTCTACTCTAACCGAGTTTAACTCTGGTTTGGACGCTTTTAATTATCTACATATGTGTAATAGATAGCGCAACACCATTCTTTATTATTTATAACCAATCTCAATCAATTCAAAGTCCCTAGGTTTTTTTTGAGTATTGTTATCCAGAAAGAGTTGAGTTGGTTTCGATACTATTGATCGCTTGGACCATGCTTCTATTTGCTAGATTGATAGTGCTAGAGGATTTCACCTAAGATTTCCAGCTACGCCAATTATTATATTCAATATTTGTCCAATATTCTATTAAGAGACCACAATCTCTGAGCTCTACACCTGTGACTTCCCTACCTGTAATTGCACTCTTACTTGTCCGTATGATTCTTCATCCCTTGGCATATTATTGGTCCTGATTAAACCTCGATAATTGATTCCTGTACTGCAACTTTGGAGCGTCTGTAACCTATCTGCAACAATGTTTCCTTTCTTTGGTCAGGTGCTTCCCCCCTTTTGTTTTTGGTAGTTTCCTTTCTTGGTCTCGTCTCCTTCCATGACCTATCTGGCGCTAAGTTGTAAACCCTTGAAGAGTTGCCAAAAATACTGGATCGACTGTTCCACCGGCTTATTCTTCAATGAATCACCTCTCAGCCCATTCCCTTTCTGAGTACAACTATTATGGATAGGGTTCTTAGCGGGTTGACTCTACTATCAGTTTGATCAGAATTTCTTAAATGATTTGTCTTTTCCCTTTTCGTTGACCGTGTTAATGTTTTACCCCGCCTATCTCTTGATTTTGGGAATTTAATTATGAGCGAATCTGGATACAGGACAATGCTCCTTCATTTGGTGCCTACCCTCACAGAATTTCTTCGTGAGAAGTTATTACCTCCAGACCCGTGACCGGTGGCGCACTACCTACATTAATTATGGTGCATCACCTCACTTTTTGCGCCAACACTTTCACTGTTTTTTTCTTTCCAGGGGTGCCCTGAGCTGTAGTGACTACCTATAGTAAAATCAACCTACATGCACACCATTTTTGGGGTTGGGTTGTTGACTGTACTCGTTTTATCTTTTCTTCCAATCCTGCCATTTTTGGGGTTGGGTTGTTGACTGTACTCGTTTTATCTTTTCTTCCAATCCTGCCATTTTTGGCCTGGGTATGGTATTTAGAATGCATAACCGAGGGGCGGGATCACTCCATCTCGTTCACCCCCAGACCGCCCTCCTGCGCAAACTGTGCGGCTCCAACACATTTTCGTTTTCCCATTTTGGGTTTGGTTCGATAAAGATAAAAGTCAACAGTTGGGACTGGGCCATTTAGATATAGATGACAGCTGGAGGTCCTTGAATTTATCTTTAAGGGTAAACTTTCTCCTTTTTGGATATTTGTGATCTCATTTATGGTGGTTATAGTTCCAATAGCAATCCACCTTGATTAAACCAAGCCATCTACTTTTTCCAGTTATTATTCTAACCGCAACTATGTTAGTTGTTAGTAATTCCTATAACAATCTAACTTTTTAAAATAAAAGCCATCTACCTTTCCAATCAATATTTAATAGCAACAACTACTTTATGAGGTTAGTCTTAAAACATAGTAATCTACTTCTTAATTAAAAGAAATCTATTTGGTTGATATTTCATAAAAAGCACTTGCTTTATTCAGTTATAATGAAAAGAATACGATTGCAATAAAGGAATTATATTTACAATTTGAATTACAATAAAAATAACTTGATTACAAGATGAATTACAACATGATTCTCATTATGATTTTATTTCCTTTGTTCATTATCCTTAGTTTCGTTTACAATGTTATTGTAATACGAGTTCATTGTAATTCATGGTTGAAACATGTAATGTAATCATCCTTGCAAAATCAAAAGGGGCAATGTTAGCATTGATAACATACAAATGTAAGATCACGGTCATTTTCTTTACAATGTTACAGTAGTATAAAAAGTATGATATGGTTAATTTATCGTAAGGTTAAATTAAATTTTATTAATATTGACAACTAGAAAAAGGTAAGGTCCTTGAAACTAGTACAATAAATTATTATGATTTAGTTAAGAGGGAGTTTAAAATTTGTTATGTGTATATATTTTTAAGGTTGGATTGGTAACTCGTCTACCAATGGAATCAAACGAGGTGAATGATATGTCTTGTTGCAATTGAGTCATAGGTAATGCAGAGTCTTAACTAATGGCTGATTAATTATCTGTGTCCTTCTAACTCGTGCCCTCCATAGAGGATGTGGTCATTCGATAAATTTGTTGTACTTGGTTGTAAACATTTTATTGCTTGGTCTGTTGTGTCGAGCGGGATGTAGACACCTCCATGTTCCACAGAATAGTCACCAGCCCTGAGACCTTAAATGGTTAAAATCGATGGGAACCTGGGCTTGAGAATTGCTTATGTGTCTTGGAGGTCCTAACCTTTGCAGGGTAGGACGGGCGGTTAGTCAGTCTTACTTCTTGTCGATTGATCGTCATTAAATGCACACAATTACTTGTTGTGAGACTTATTTCGTCTGTTTGTGTTAGTCATGGTTTGAACCTTGTTCGTCATCAGGTGGCGACGCAGATTCAAATGTGTTTATTTCCCTTGTACATGCACACACACACTTTTAAACAAAAAAAAAAAATTGCACTTGTTCTAAGAGGTTTGTCGGTGTAACGAGGAGGTTCGTTACACCTATTTTAGCCGACCATTCCTGCACTTTTTGAATTGTTTTTTCATGTTCTTAAGGAGGTCCTCGCACTAGTTGAATACATGAGTCTCCATGCATTTAATGGCATACTGAAGTTAGTTCTACAAAGACAAGTGTGGGGTTGCACTTCCTGCAACACGAGTAATGGTAAATAGTATTGTCCTGAGAGATAAGTTGAGGAAATTCTGAATGAGATTATTCCCACTAAATTACCTCATTTGTTCCCATCCTTAGACATAATTTTCATATTAAACATGAGTTGGCTACTCTCATACCACACAACAAAATCCAAAAGAACCTCGTGCCCCAGAACTTGGTCCAACGTCTTAACCTCCCCACCACTCTACACCAAGCCCCATATCAGCTAAGCCTGGTACAAAATAAATGTCCTCCCAGTGTTGTGCGATGTCCTTTACTAATGGCCCTTTATAGGATAAGATGGTGTTTGTTTTCTCTCCTCTAGATTGTGTTGATTTGTTACTTGTCATTCCATACCAACAAGCCTGACATGTTTTCTATCAGGCTAAATCTGATCAATTCCACATGCAACATCAGAGGTCCACCTATGAGATTACTTCTTGTGCTCTTAAATCCACCCAGTCTATTACTAGACAAGCAATCACTAAGAAAGTGAGTCTGAAAAAAAGCGTCTCTTTGAGCTTGGCTCGCCCCACTAAGACAAAAAACAATACTAACCTCGTACCCACTTCCATGACTGACTTGTTCCAATTATTTGCATATTTATACCCCCAACCCACATGACTACCCCCATCTCTTTCTATTGAGAACACACTTGATCTAACTAATGGATGTTTTTCTCCCAATTCCCCATCCTAACACATCGCTCCTCGAGAGAATATGAATATAGAATACCCAATTGGTCAACTTCTGAACTCATGCCATATTCCATCCTCATTGTGCCCATGTGTGTCCCCCTCATTTATTATGCCAAACAAGAAGTATTTTGAATGGTTCCTAGTGACCAACGACCATACCCTTAATAAATCCATAGTTACAAACTACTACCCCCTATCAACGATTTAGGATTTGTTGGACCACTTACGAGGGGCTTATTCCTCCACAAATATAGATTGGACAACATAAACCTATCAAGCTTGCTTGTATGGAGTAATAAATATGGGAAAATGTGAGGTCATTTATCTTGATTATATCTTAGTATTCACTAATTCCTCAAGAGAACATCTTCATCAAATCAATATCCACATGATATACTAAGGTCAACCATATATGTGGTCAACTGCATTCAACCATGGTTAAGGTCAACCATGATCAATCATATTCAACCTTGCTCCATGTCAAGGTCAATCATGATGAAGCATAGTCCACCATGGTCAAATTCAACCATAGTCATCATCATGGTCATCTATAGAAAACCATGTTGAAGGGCATGGTCATGGTTAATGTCAACCTTAGTCAAGTTCATCCATAATCCTTGTTAACCATTGTTTTGGCAAACCATGGTCAACTATGGCCAACCAATATCAACCATGGTTAACAATTGTCATCCATTATCAACGATGGTAAACCGTAGTCAACCTTGGTCATGGTTAATAAAGGTCAACCACAATTAACCATGTTCCTAGTCATGGTCATGGTCAACTATGGACAACTTTTATAAACCATACTTAACCATGGTGTGTCAACCATATTCAACCATGGTCATGGTCATCCTGAACCATGGTCAACCATAGGAAGCCATACTAAACCAAATTCAACCAAGGTCTACCAAATTTAACTATGGTAATGGTCAATATCATTGTCAGCTATTCTTAACCATGGTCATGGTCAACCAAGATCAATCGAATTCAACCATGTGGATGGTCATAGACAACAACGGTCTATGATGATATTCCATGATCATCCATGGTCAAGCATAGTGATGGGCATGGCCATTTTTGGTGAGTCATAGTCATGGTCATGGTCATCCATATTCATAATCAATCATAGTCATGGTCATGGTCAATTGGGATTAACTATGGTATTTCTCATGCTCAAACATAGTCAACCATGGTCATGGTCATGGTCAACAATATTTATCCATAATCAACCATGTCCAATCATACTCTTTGTCACCCATAGTCAACCATAGGCATTCAAAGTCAACCATGGTCATCCATTAATCCATTAATATATTATTACATTAATGGTCATTTGAGGTATTATAATTAATGTATTATTACTTTATTAATGTATTACTACTTTACTAATATATAAATTAAGAATGGATTTATGTATCAATACCTTAATGTAATAATGTAATACTTTCACGTATTTATGTAAGAATGCATTATTATTGTGTTAATGTACTATTAATAATTTACTATATTAATGCAACAATGCACTATTAATACTTTAGTATTTTATTAATGTATTAGTGAATCAATTAATACTTCATAAATGTAATAATGTATTGTTGATGTATTAATACTTTTGTTATCACTCCAAGAGTCACTCTAGGTTGTAGATCGAGTGAGATTGATAACTTAATCAAATGCTCAATAAAAGGTATAAAATTGTAACGACCTCCTCGTTACGACGACCCACCTCTAGTAACTAGTGCAAGATTATTTTTTTTAAAAAGTGTGTGTGCACGTGTAGAAGTAACAGACTCACTTGACTCTACATCACCACCCGACAACTGACAAGACTCAACCACGAAGATCAAAACAAGAATATTCAAGGCACACAACAAGTAACCGCAAGTAAATAACATCCAAGACAAGGCGCCCCACAACAACTTCAACAATAACGACATACTGGATTAGGTACCGTACGAACACTAAAGGTAGAATCCATGGTAGTAGTTTACTATTTCTGCACAGGAAAGCAGGGCGTTTAACCTTAGTCCTCTGCTCCGGAGAGAGAGAAGGTCAGATAAGCTCCTGGCCGACTGCTTAGGCAGAAACTAGTAATCCCCTAAGGTGTGTCGCAAGAGTGGAAACCCTGCCTTTAAAGGGCCCGAGACTCTTGATACGGCACTGGATTCTTGACGCAGAAAAACACACACACAAACATCTATACTAAGGCTACCAGGGGGTGTCTACCTCCCGCCTGACACAAGAAGACCAAGCACACAGATAGTTTACCCACCCAGTACCACGTTAACTTTAAGAACAACACCCTTCCTTTACTAACTCATAAAAGTTCTATTGTGCTTAACTCCAGAACGTGTCAACGTATAAGCTCGTCCTTAACAATAAACATTATAATTCCGTTATCATGAACTAATATGTGCATTAAATTATATCACCTGGACTTCGTGCAATACAGGCACCTTCATCAATAGGTGACCTCCATAAAAATACAACTACATTAACTTTTAATAAAGACAACACCATGGTATATCTTAATCAACTAACCTAACCATAATCCATCACATTAATCCACCATATCTTTACTACAATTGCCGTAACTTGAACGCTAACTTTAACATGAGCATGGGGTAAATTTTTTCAATAGACATCCTAATTAAATGCCATCCATCACCAAGAAACGTTAAAATAACATCAACATTATCAATTAAAGGCATATTACCAAATAACTTCCAATCTTAAAATAATCTACATCATTACATTTGTATGTTATCAATGGTACTACACTGATCTTCGCCTAACATAACCACATCCTCACCCTTAAATGCTAAAATAACTTCCAATAAAATAACTAGGGGCTTCACATTTTATTTGATTATGAATAAAAATGAACTACCCAAATCTTAGCATAACCTAAGCATTCCACACAACACTAGCATAAACATTAGTTCCATGAACCTTGATTCCTTAACATGAGTTCACTATAACTAAAAGCATAAACCTTGGTTCCATATAACTGTTAGCATAAATATTCAATACAACATTAGCATAAACCTTAAGTTCCATAAACATTGATTCCATAACCCTTAGTTCAATATAACTATTAGCATTACCAGTAGTTCCATATAACTTATTGCACCAGGGTTCAATACAATATTAGCATAACTATTAAATGTTCATTACATTTTCATTACTGTAAAACAATAACATTAAACATAAGCATTAACTTTAGCATTGCATCACCTCAATCATTTCCATGATCTAATAACACCATTCAATTGTTCATTGCATTTTCATTATTGTAAAACAAATAACATTAAATATAAGCATTAACTTTAGCATTACTGTAATTGTTTCATTGTCGAAACATCTTTATAAAACAATAAAATATTAAAATAACATTTCCCTAAGCCTCCTTAACATCTTACAATAATACAAGCATTAGTCGCTGCCATCACTGGTAATAACCTGGAATCATAAGGTGTTATGATGGATATGCATTCATACTAGCATATATTTTTTCCTTCTTCCTTCCCTTACTAAATTGGCAGTAAAAATTAAATGTCCCGAGATGATCATAAAATAACAATTTATACCAATGAGGTAAATAATAGTCTAGCAGTAAATTGGCAGTAAAAATCAATTGACCTAGGGGTGCAGTGAGAAATGAACAATGATTTATCATAACGAGGAGATTAACAAATTTGACTGTAGTTTGGCAGTAAGAATTAATGACCCTGGGACGAATGCTAATAAACAACGATTTATCATAACGAGGAATATGACTATCTGGCAGTAATTTTGGCGGTAAAAATTAATGACCCTGGGACGAATGCTCATAAGCAATGATTTATCATGACGAGGAATATGGCTATCTGGTAGTAATTGGCAGTAAAAATTAATGACCTAGGGGTGCAATGAAAAATGAATAACGATTTATTACGACGAGGAAATAACTAGCTGGTAGCAATTTGACAGTAAAAATTCTTGTAGAATTTGAAGAAGAGGCTAATCAGCTGAGAATCAAATAAACCAAGGGACACTGCCATATAATGTCCAAAAACAAGGTCGCAACTATACCAATGATCAAAGGTCACAGGAGAATTGGTCAGGTACATGAATGTGATAAAATTGATTTAAGGGGAAGGACTCCATCTCCTGCCGATAAAATTTCTGTTGGATCCTTATGATACCCAGTGCTTATTCTACTTGAGCAATGTGCTTACATAATGCTCCTCAATAAACTTGAAGGAATTTATTCTTTTATACAATAGCCTGCACGACGTTTCTCCTCAATAAACTTGAAGGCGTTTCTATTCCATGTGTGCGCAGACTTAGCACCACGAACAGGGAAATCCAAAATTATTGTCATGAATAAAGGGTGAAGAATATTTTTGGAGATTAGCATAAGGGGGTAATGGATCTATTTAAAGGTGCCACGTTTGTGCCTAAATCCCGAGTGATCAAGTATTAGCCAGAGATATGCGAGATACATTTTGTTGATTATCAGTTCAGATAGAGTCACGGGAAAGCATTATCCAGGTAATAGAGAATAGTTTAGTGGCTTTTAGGATTACAAGCTATTCCTTTTTGGATTGGCTGAAGATGGAGTAGAATCCATTATGCTGGTGTAAGATGATCTCCTTCTGGTCAAATTGACTTCAAAACGAAGAGCGAAACACCAGAAAAATGAGCGTACAAGCAAATTTTATATCCGGAACTCACACATTGATGTATTGCGAAAGAGGGCAATCAATAATAGATCTGGTAAACCAAAACGTGAGAATTGAACCTCATGGGTAGCCACCAAAAGCAAGCCATAATGACAAGGACTTAGGATAACATAGTTTACAATGCTCAGGCTGAAGACAAAACGCCCAATCTGACAATAAACACCGACGAATGACTATGGATGGTTCCCACTAACATCAGACGCCCCCACTGGGAGAAATACACCCACCTTAACCTCAGACACCCCCAACCAAATAAGAAAAATGCCCATAAACCCAAAATTCCCACCGTGACAATTCGCCCACTGTACAAAAGCGCAAACCCAGTGAAAAATAAATCGCCCACTATATGAAACAAAATCGAACCCCACTATAAAAAAATCGCTCCCTGTTCTATGGGGATGCCTCCTATGGAAAGGTAAAAACGAAATAACATAAACCCTCAACCATTTTACCAGAAACCCTCACGGCACTGTCATAAAAACAAAGATCTTTTGAAATACCCCCATTGTTTTTCTTACAGAGTATAAAGGACAAGGAAATAACATTTCACATGCAATTCAAACATAATCGCAACAATAAATCACTATGCATTCTACTATATTAAGTTCATGAGCATACCTTTGGCTTATTTGCTTGCCGCAATGACTCCTGTGCTCCATGCTGCTTACGCCTTCAGTGCTGCTCCCGCTTGCCGACCGTAGAGGACTCATCGGTACCTCCCAGCCAAATTCTAGGGGTATTCTCCTTCCCCCTTAGCCCCCCGAGACACAAAGGGGCCACACACCATCCAGACAGTACCTAGCTTCCCAGCTCACCTCCAAGGCTGAGCTACCACTCAAGTCAGCTGGGAAATCCCCAACTCCCACAAGCAATCAGGCCAGTTGCAATTTTGGCAGCATAACCATACTCCATAGCCTCCCCCCTTCCTTTCCCCCCATCTCCTTTATTTTATCCTTTTTTTTTACCTAATCCCATTAGGTTTTTCCCAAAAACCCTAAATCCCCTTTCTT
>JASDQU010949295.1:20075-32678 GCA_032191745.1 Picea mariana | reverse complement strand
CTGTGAATAGATCATCTCGAGAATGTGCTCAAAATAATGCTATGGATGCAACCTTCTTATATAGGTTGCACATTAATACTCCTACACCAAAGAATGTAGGGAATACATCAGGACAAGAAAATATGTTTGGTAATTTGCTTTGATTTTGTATTTTCGTGTATTTATATATATATATATATATATAATTTTGTTATGTTAAATTATGTTGTTAAATGTTGTAATTACTTTCAAATGTGTATATGTAGACAATGCATTTAATGTGAGGGAAGATAATGAAAGAGAGAGTGGGTATCATGAAGATTCTAATGTTGGTGAAGAGGGTGAAGGTGGATTTAGGAGGTGTTATCAAGAAACAGAAGATTACACGCCTATGTCCACCTATCCATCGGATGCTGGTGATGAGATTCCCTGGGAAAGGATTACTGAAGCAATGACCATCGAACGATGCTGAGGTGTTAAAAGTAGGTTGGAAAATGATCTGAGGATCTTCGATCTCCCTCGGGAAAGTAAGCAAATCTTGGAAATTATTTTGAATTAATTGCAAAACTTTATGGATGCATATCAAAAGATGGGGCCAACGACTAACAATTTTATCGATTTGATGGGGAGACGAAAGTCGAAGGTGATGGGCCCTAATAAATGAGATGTAGTAAAAAAAAAGTTTCAAAAGAAAATGCAATTTCTATGTTCAATTTCAAAGATGGGCTAAAGAGAAAGATGTTGAAGGTGCAATATTTTAAGCACCCCAACATAGCAGGACATCTTTATAATAGATTTTTGGCAGCATATGAGAAGTTGTCATGAAATGATGAGGTTTCACATTTATTTTCTAGACACTTTTATGCAGAGTTTTTATGGACATGCACCCTGATTATACTAGCCTGTTGTCAAATTATTATGGGGTTGGTAAATGACAGACATATGATCAGAAAGGGACATATCGAAATGCGACATTTCAGAGGCCTCCACGACCTTTAGTATCTCATCCAACAGGGGTATTTACCTCACATTTAGAGTTGCGAGCTACATCAGAGGTTGGAAAAGAGGCTAGGAATGCAATCGGTGAAAATTTGGAATCGATTTTTTATGGTGTTGATGTTGGTTTGAACCGTCAGAGAGCGGAATCCAATTCTCAAGCCATTTTTGTTTATAAAACATACGAAAATTTAGATACCATGTCAGTAGAAGATCTTAAGGAGTATGCAAAAATTTTTTGTAATGGTTGGAAGGAGGTCATTCAGAACGATGAACCGAACATCAGATTGATATGTGTTATAGTTAGAAATTTTTTTATGCATTTGAGGATAGTTTACTTATAGTTCTAGATCTAGATACATATCATTGTATTTATAGAAATAGTTAAGTTGTTATTGTCATTAATTGCAATTTGAATATATGTTAAATGAATCTCCAGTAAATAGGGGACTTCATTCCATAAGTTTAAATTTGGATGGGTTGAATCAGGTATGTGTTTTCTAGTATCTACATATGAGCACTTTAGTTTTCCAATCTCCAATCTTTTGAATAAGCTCAACAACATGAAATTTATGTTTTTGTATAAATGTGAACACATTGAATCTTAGATTTAGTTCTTAGTTGTGTTGTTCATAGATCCCTATTCCATCTCCTACTACTTAGGCATGCTTGTCCCAATTCTCATTGGAAGAGTTTGAAGAGGGTGCGAGTTCATAGGTATCATTGCATGTTGAAAATAAATTTAGTTATATATGAAAATTGCAATTTGTCATTTAAATTATTAATTTAAAAGAAGAATGTCTTAAACAATATATAATTTATTGAATCTTAGGGTATGGTGGGTATAATTTATTGATATTCAGGTTGGCACATTATAGGTATTACATGTTTCAAAATTTAAAACTACAATTTAATGTATTAAAATCATTTAAATTTAATTTTCAAATTTTCAAATTTGAAATGTGTTATATAGGGCAATGTGGAAAAGAGAGTCTCTGAAAGTGTGCTTGAACAAAATGTGGAGAATGGATTGTGGTAGATTGGGATTGAGGAGGATACATCCATACCTGAGAATGATGCATCTATTCATGATGATTCTTAAATGTATGTTCATTGCACATTAGTGAGTTTTAATTTTCTTTTATGTTGGGTCTTTTATATAAAAGTGTTCAAGCTTATTTTTGTTGAATATGCTTATATTTTTTACTTTTTTCAAATTTTTGTTTTCTCAACTTTTTAGTTTAGTCTTTCCTATTCATAGGGTTACTCAACTAGTGTCTATATAACTTTTCAACGCTTTGATCAATTATTTTGAAATATATAGAACCCCTATATAAGCTTATCATCATATAAAGTGGTACATTCAATCTTATTTATGTTTAGATCATGATGAAAACCTAATTTTAAACTTGAACATTTGATTATTTGAGAACAAGCTTTATCCCACATCAGAAAAGGGGAAGTTTCTAAATTTTCTTTGATTGCATTCCTTGCCTTCTTGTTTAAGAATGATGTAGTATGGACATTTGTGTCTTTTTGCATACAGCGAAGTGAATTCATTTTTGCTAGGATATTGTTAAACTCTTAATTAATTTCTTACTAACCATAAAAACAAACATGCAAGTAGATTTACAAATAAGCTATGTACTTTCATGATCTCACTTATATTTAGATCATGACAAAGACATATTTCAAAAAACATTTGATTATATGTAATATGAATACAGCCAAAAGATGACAGATTTAAATAGTTTTTGAAGAATGACTTAATATATGTGCATATTTGTGTTTTCTTCATGTACATGAAAGATTATATGAGAACATCTATTTCACCGCAAAAAGAGGAGATAAGTATTTTATGGAAGAATGGTTTTTAAAATGGAGATTTGTGAACTTTCATAGATATAAGTAATTTCTTGGAAGAATGACTTAATATGGAGATTTATGAGTCCTTTAATTTGAAAGGAAATTTGAGGGAATTTGATTATATGAGAACATATATTCCACTGCAGAAGAAGAGATAAGTATTTTACTGCTGAGTAAATAAGGTCACCTGGCATGAGAACTTCACCGAAAGGATATGGGACTTTATCCACGAGGAGATAAGTATTTTATTGGAATAATGACTTAATATGGATATTTGTGAACTTTTTGCATACACAACTATATTTATTTTTAGGGCATTATCTAACTCTAAACACAAAAATTGGTTACCAAGAACATAATTTTTCTCTTTAAAAATTTGTAAGATTTTAGATAAGATTTTACATTATTGTTTAGATCATGTATGCTTAATATGGAGAGTAACTATTTTGGAAGTTTTGGAACTTCGTGATGGAAGTTTGGTTTTAAAAAAGTGCCAAAAAAGTGTAATAAAAAGAGAGAGATAATCTTAAATCCATGGAACTCTGGTTGGGTATATTATTATTTCTTATTGTTTATTTAATATTTAGTTAAAGTATATACGATAATATGTGTTATTGGTTCTTTTTTATTGTTTTTTATTGTTATAGATGTTTACATTATATTTGGTGGAAATGAGTATGTTGGAGGATGAGACTTAACTCTTTTCATATGTATGTCAATTTTGTTTGAATAATAACTTGTTTTATTTATCTGAACTGGTACATGTGTACATTTTATTTTAAATTTGTAGATATATTTTATTGTAAATTTTTAAATTTCGAATTCGACAAATGTTTTCTTTTGCATGTATGAAGTGATCTATCTGAAAGCGATGGCTTAGAGTCCATATTTTTGGAGTTAAATGTTTTAATCAAGCCTCTTAGTTTTTGTTATCATCCTAAAAAGGATATGGAACCAAGGATGATTTTAAGGATGAAAATTTATATTAAAATGTAGAAACATGGGCTAATTTTACTAGTTCTTAATATGCAAAATGTAAAATGTTTGGAGATAGTTTTGTAAAAATATTCAAATCTATAAGGATTTTATATAGTTTCTATCAAATTTTGGCATTTTTTAAGGTAAAATAATTTTATTCTATGGAATTTGGACGAATCATTTTTAGAAAAAATGGAAATTAGCGAATCTCTTTCTGGAAAAAACCATGGAAAATTAGCCAATTTGTGAAATTTAGCCTCTAAAATCATCTATGTGTGGAACCTATGTATTTGGTGGTGTAACTATTTAATCTTTCATTACATTGTGTGTGTGTGTGTGTGTGTGTGTGTGTGTGTGTGATATTTTTGGAACTCAAAATATCAATTTATTGTTTCATCTTTGATTTCTCTTATATTGTTTATGATGGTGGAATATATTGTTTTTTATTTCTCTTAAGAGATCATAAGTTCAAATCCAGAGGGGGGTAGGGTATGTATACCTTCGTAGACTTTACCAGTCAAATCGTTGGGTGGAAGGGGGTCCCTTGTCCCACACACAAGGGGGTCTCATACACCAATTTGGTGTGTTGGCTTGACCGTGACCTTAAAAATAGATTATTATTATATTATTTATTGTTTCTTCTTTGATTTCTCTTATATTATTTATGATGGTGAAATATATTGTTTATTCATTTATAAATAGTCAATAGATTATAATTTCAATTTTTTATCAAGTCCCTTTGCCAATATTGATTAAACATCATCCAAAGAAACATAGTTTTTTTAGTTCTTTCAACACTTCTCTCTGACCTCGTAGGATACTTATGAATGGTTGTCTTGACATCGATCAAATGGTGTGCGCAACGATTGTCCATCATAAATCTTGTTTACTTTATTACCATATTGTTTTCATTGTAATGCCTGTATGCTAGTAATAGAACTGGATTTTCAGTATTTTGTGAAGATAACAATTGCATTGGAACCGATATCTCACAAAATATATAAAAATGGGCAAACAATTGATGCATTAGTGATCTTTTAATCTTCATAGAAATGCTTTGATTTATTGGTTCCATGGAGAACTACTTAATAATAGCAAGAGAGCATTGCCTGGAAAGAAATCCAATTTGAACAAAATGTGACAAGAGTTTGGATTTGACAGAGTTTGTGTTGGATGTCTCTGAATCCAATGGAACTCCTAAGACATATGGAGGTTATCTGGACTCAGAACATAATACTATACAGAAGAATACAACTTCAAAGCATTGTTCTCCATAATATAGTTGTTATATATTAATGCCTTAGTATGTTCTTGTTTAAGTACAATATGCTACACAACCAACTTTTACAATTTCATTAGAAAAAATGCCTTATATCTTATTAGTGATGAAAAAACATGTGCATCTCTCATGACAATCTACCAAGAAAATTCTGTTCCCAGAGAAATACATCATGCAGTTATGGAATATTTTACAATACCAAGAAAAAGATAGTAGCACATGTGCATCCATTAATAGGAATTAGACATCACTCAATGACGATTCACATATAGAACTCCAAGACACATTATTGGTTATTTATGTATCATTTTTTGACCAAAAATATGAGGGTTATATAAAAAATTATACCATTTTTATATACAACAACAAAAATGATTAGGAACTCTAGAATATATAGTTGAGAAGACTTTCAATCTTTTAACCTATATCAACAAACAACCAAACACAATTGCAGAAAGGATGAAAGAAACTTAGCTCTGCTCACACATACACAGACTAATCACTGATAACCAAGCACCAATCATGATTAATGACCATGAAGTTTCTCTTGACTACTGGTCAAAGGAACATAATGAACATATGTCTCAATATGAACCTTTAAAGATCCATCAAGCTACTTGTCAATGACTTTCAAATATTGAAAGAAGTCACCAATAGAAATGACCATCTGCCCCCCAGGTTTTAATTGTTCAATAAGTGGATTTGGAACTTCTGGGGTAGAAACACCAACATGAATAGCATCATAAGGAGCCAGATCCAGCCAACCTAGTCGACCATCTATAGAAATAAAATACAAGTCATAATGAGGTTTGTTTAAAACATTTGTTGCAAGAACATAAGTTAGAAATTGGGAAACTTTTAAAATGCAATGGTTTTCCATCTCTCTGACCTCATAGGATACTTATGAATGGTTGTCTTGACATCCCCGGTTGTTTAGGTCTATCCTGTAACTGTGACATGTATCTCTTGTTGTAATTCTAGAATTTATTGTGCGGAGAACACAATTGGAGTGGATACACTTCATGTTTGGTAAATTATGACTTGCTGCTCCAGAGGTAGTTTAACTGTGGTACTCAAGTTTTTTGCATCTCCACAAAAAACTTTTATATCATTCATTTCATAACCAAAACACCACTCGATAGAATCTACTCTAAGAAAATGTAAGTAGTTAGATGATTAAGATTTCCAATTTCCATTAGGTATTCTATATGATTTCTAGAATTCCAAATTCTTAACGAGTCATTATATATATTTTTTGAAATGGTTTGATGTTAAAAAGAAAAATAAATTGTAAGTGCAAGGGAAACATTTTTTATCCTGAAGGAAATAAAAAATTGTCTTATGAATGGGATTTAGGGACAGGCACAAACAATTGGATCGAGGCATATGATTTCTCTCTATAAATGCAACTCAAGTGAGGACATTGATTGTTTATGGAGATTCAAGCATCATTATGAATCTTATGAAAAACAATAAAACCTCAATTAAGAGCAAGCTAGCCTACCTCATTGCAAGAATAAAAATGGAGACCCTTCGGCTGAAGGATGTCACCTTTCTCTAAATTTTGTGGACTCTAAATCACTAAGTACACACCCTTGCAAATGAAGCCTCAAAATTGAGCAAAGGAAGTCTAAAAAAATGGGGGTATTTCCTTCCAAGCTTTCCCCTAGGTCTTAAAAAAGTCATTTATGCATATGGTGACATGTTACACACTCACATGTCAATGCATACAATTCGTCATAGTATATCAAGAGGGAGGTGGGATGCAAAGCATATCACCCTTATGTCATTCTCACACATGATCTTCTTTATGATTGTCCAAAAATTTGAACCTCATGGATAATTTATGCAAGGGATAGGTGGAATAACGACTTAGAGTGTAGGTGATTTGTTTGGTGAGGCGACTTGGTGGTGGTTGGCTTTGGTTCAATTGGAATCTAAGATAAGCACTCCTTTTGACTTATGTCGGTGTTCCTTGGAATTTTATCAATGGGTTTGGCTCAACCCCTATTGGTTTCTTCCTAATCTTGGTGCCCTATGTGAGTGTTTATTTGGAATTCATTCTTTGTGTTGGTGTTTGTTTGGAATTCAATATGAAGTGCTAGTGTTTCCTTGGATCCACTACTCTATGGCCTTCAAAATAGTGGCCTTGGGTGTCTTATTTTTCTAGGTAGTCTCTTGTGGATGAAGGTTTTGAATCCCACTTTATAGTATCTATTCGGTTTCAAGAAAGGAAATTCAAGTTGGTTTCATGTGACCACCCTATTCTCTTGTGTGTGTTTCATCATATCTTGACTACTGCATATTTTCCCTCTTAGGTTGGCATTTCAACCTGGTTTGTTGTGCATGCTAATTAGGAAATCCCAGTTCGGTCCCCTGACATTGTTCCTTTGGGTGCTTAGTATCTACCCTCTATTTGGGAATCTATGGGAAATTTCGGTCATGGACAATCATGAAATATATGAATTGCATAAATTATTGTGAAGACATGAGGATTTTATCAATAACAACATGACATATGTATTCTCCATGACAATTAAGGTCCATGATAATGAAAACCAATGCATATTTCACAATGCAATGGTCATGGATGCTCTTCTGCAACAAAGAGGAAAATTCAAGCAATGGAAGTTGAATGCTCAATATTAATGAAATTATGGCTTATAACCTTCGTAAAGGATCACACTAAGTTGTCTCAAATTAAAAAATGTTAGTGCATTATGCCCCTAATGATCTCAAGGAAGATGAAACACTTCATCAAATGATTGAAAACACATGGACTTGGGCAACTAGGAATCTCACCCCACAATATCGGTCAAGACGAATCTCTCAGTAAGCATACTTTCTATTAGTATTTTATGGTTTTTAGAACAAGATTAATTTTAGGTGTCTTTTATAGAGTTTACACTAAAAAAAAAATGAAATCCTCTATGAAGGATGATTCATATTTTTATGTACCCGACACATACTGCTTGATAGTAATGCTAGTTTTTGTTAAGAGACAACATTATTTTTGTCTTATTAAACTCGACTGCAACTCATTTCTAATAAAAATATTACTTATTTTTGTTAAAAAAAAGAATCAAAACTTTCTTTAAGAATGAACAAATTATCTCACCAATACTTAATGACCACAATTGCTTCAAAGAATTTAGACAAAAAAAAAACTCTATAATAAGTAGTTGGGAATGTAATCACCAATTAAAACTTTAATAAAATAAAATAATGTACAACTTAACTCTTTTATACTCACTTGAATTTACTAGGACAAACACTAATGACATAACAACAAAAAATAATTATGAATTACATTTTTCAACACTCCCGGCAAGTATTTCCCTTGAACTATATATCTCATTGAATCTTCATCTCATTTAGTCTACTACAACAAATACTCCCCAAATATTAACAACAGATTTTGTTACAAAGTTCTATGATATTTTTAACTCCCTCATGGCGATTATTTCCCTTGAGCTATATATCTCATTCAGTGTTCATCTCATTTAGTATATTGCAACAAATACTCCCCAAATATTGGCAAGATATTTTGTTACAAAGTTTTATGATATTTTTAATGATTCTTATGATATTTGCATTATTGTTGAAGGGATTATATTCAAGCCTTCAACTTTAAACATTGTACTTATGGTACAAGTGCCAAACATAATTTATACATAAATTTACACATTTTGTTTATGGTACAAGTGCCAAACATAATTCACATTATTTGGCGACATTATTATTAATGTTTTCAATTGACTAACAATATTCTATAAAAGTTGTTTTTACCATATGAATTTGATACACTAATTTTACTTTTGAATTTTATTCTTCCTCCCATGTTGCCAATATTAAGGAGAGATAATTTCTTTAATTTCTAATTTTTAGACACATAAATAATTAAATTTATATTATCAAGTTTATAAAAATAATCTATATTATTAAGTTAAATAATTATATTTATAAAGAAAAGATCTAGTCCAAAGATGAACACAACGTCTATATTTAATGAACGTAATCACTTGTGCATTCACTTCATTAGCTAAGACATACAATAATAACATGACACCATGAGATAATTATGGGTTACTTTTGTCAATGATCCTGAAAGTATGTTTAAGTCTTAATCTGTATCTTTTCAAGGCTATGTCTTCATCTGTTTCACTACAACAAATACTTCCCAATAAATTAAAGGCACTTCTCCTTAGCAAATATCTGTCCTTTTATGTATATATCACTAATTTGTTAAAATCCATATAAAGGAATGAACATCCATTGGTATACATGGGTTACTACCAAACCATTATAACCTCAAGTCTAGTAGAAATTTATTTACATACATGGTTCATAAATTCCTTGGAGAGTTCATTGAACCCCCTGAATGTGTTGACAACTCCATCAACAATTTTAAGAGCCTAACCAATGTAGTAGACACACCCACTCTCTACTCACACCTTGCACCTTGAATTGACAAGTATGAAGTGAGAAAATTTGCTCAGTTTGTCCACAACTAACATGATGTCATCGTTCTATTTGGTTGACCTTGGTAATCACATGATGAAATCCATGGATATGGTTTCCCATTTCCATTCGGGAATTTGTAGGGGCTGCAATAGGCCTGCTAGGAGTCGGTGCTCTACCTTGACTTGTTGACATTCTAGACACTTAACCAAGTAATCAGCTATGTCATTTTTCAGTCCAGACCAATAGAATAGCTTTCTAGTGGCTGTGATCATTTTCTCATAACCAGGATGACCGGTATATGGTCTTTTTTGTAGTTCATCCATCATGAACCTCTTCAAATCTTCACAATTTGGAATGTATAATATACCCTTGTAAGTCAACAGGTCATCATTAAGCAGTTGATAACCTTCATATTTCATCCCTATGGGCTCTTACTTCAAGTATGATGTCACAGTATTGAAAATGCATATGTTTCTTGTGCAACTTTGACCCTATCTTTGATGTCTGATTCAGTGGCACTTTCAACTACCAAGTGAACTACTTTCATACTTCTACTAAGGGCATCAACCACCCTATTTTACTTTCCTTTGATATGTTTGATTTCAAAATCAAACTCACTAAGGAGAGCCATCCACCTAGCTTGTCTCACATTGAGCTTTGGTTGGTCAAATAAATACCTCAAATCATTATGGTTTTTCATAAGTACAAATCTTCTATCTATGAGGTAATGCCTCCACATTTTCAGAACATGCATTATGGCAGCCAATTCCATATCATGAATCACATAATTGACTTCATGATCATTCAGTTTTCTAGATTCATAGCAAATCACACGTCCTTCTTGCATAAAGACTCCTCCAAGCCCTTCCTTGTAGGCATATGTACACACAAGGAAGTCTTTGTTTGGATATGCAATCTTTAGTAAAGGCACATTGGTTAGAAGGTATTTCATCTCTTGAAATCTTTCTTCACATTTTGGTGTCCAAAAGAATTTAACCCCCTTTTTTTCTGAAGGGAGGTGATTGGGCAACCAATCTTGGAGAATCCTTTTATGAATCTCCTATAGTATCCTGCTAGGCCCATAAAGGATTTGATATCAGATACATCCTTTGGGGTAGGCTAATCCATGATGGATTTAATCTTGTCAGGATTAACTTTCACTCCTCCTTCACAAATAACATGGCCTAAGTAGTGGACATGTTTCTGGAAGAAGTCACACTTACTGAACTTAGCGTATAGCTAATGTTCTCTTAGTACTTGGAGTACGAGCTTGAGATGTTCTTCATGATCTTCCCTATTCTTGGAATATATTAGGATATCATCAATGAAGACTAACACAAATCTATCCAAGAACTTTATGAATACGTTATTCATTAAGCAAAAAAAAGTGGTTGGTGCATTGGTAAGACCAAATGGCACCACCACAAATTCATAGTGTCCATATCTTTTCCTAAAGGTTGTATTTTGGATGTATTCATGTTTGATTCAAACCTGATGGTACCCATACCTCAAGTCACTCTTGGAGAAGATTGTAGCACCCCTTAATTGGTCAAACAAGTCATTAATCCTTGGCAAGGGATACTTATTCTTGATGGTCATCTTATTGAGCTGTTTATAATCTATGGACAATCTAAGTGTGTCATCTTTCTTTTTCACAAACAAGGTTGGTGCTCCCCATGAAGACACACTAGGTCGTATGTAGCCTTTTTCCCACATCTCCTTCATCTGGAATTTGAGCTCAACTAGCTCTGGTGTACTCATACTATAGGTTGTTTTTGACATTGGTACTTCCCCCGGTACAATTTCTATTGAAAAGTCAATATCTCTCCTTGGAGGTAGACCAGGTACCTCTTCTAGGAATACATATTTATATTCTCTTAATATGGGATGGTTCTCTAGGATGGGTTTGTCATTCTCAACAGAGTTTAGTACTTGTATTGCATACAAGGTACATTCCTTTATGTAATACTTATTCACTTGGAGGGCTGATATTTGTCTCACTGAGACAGGATTTTTAATTCCTTGTAGGGTTACCCTTCTTCCTTCTTCATTTTCACACTCCAAGGTTTTACTGTAACAATCCAATTTGGTTTTGTGGGCAGCCAACCAGTCCATCCCAATCAACAGGTCATAAGATCCTAAAGGAAGTATGTTTAGGTTGTCTTGGGTGGGCAATCCACTCATAATGAATTGGCATGCTGGTATGACTTTTGTTACTTTTCTTTTGGTTCCAGTGGCTAGTTGCCCTCTAGGAATACATATTTATATTCTCTTAATATGGGATGGTTCTCTAGGATGGGTTTGTCATTCTCAACAGAGTTTAGTACTTGTATTGCATACAAGGTACATTCCTTTATGTAATACTTATTCACTTGGAGGGCTGATATTTGTCTCACTGAGACAGGATTTTTAATTCCTTGTAGGGTTACCCTTCTTCCTTCTTCATTTTCACACTCCAAGGTTTTACTGTAACAATCCAATTTGGTTTTGTGGGCAGCCAACCAGTCCATCCCAATCAACAGGTCATAAGATCCTAAAGGAAGTATGTTTAGGTTGTCTTGGGTGGGCAATCCACTCATAATGAATTGGCATGCTGGTATGACTTTTGTTACTTTTCTTTTGGTTCCAGTGGCTAGTTGTACCAACCATGATTTAACATGTTTAACTTTTTGCAATTTACATTTCTTTTTAAGTACCAAAGATTGAATACAAAAAGCACCACAATAGATAAACAAGAACAATACGAAAAATCTCCTTTATTATTATCAAACCCTTAGGGTAGGGCAACACCATACAATGGATCCTCTTATGTTCACTTGCCTCTTCGTGGGGGATTCCTCCTATTGATATACTAATCCAAATAAAATACTTTTCTTCATATCCCATTACATTGCTTGAACCCCTTTACATAGTGCTACCATCACCTAAGAACATTCTAGAGGAGGAATCTTCTATAAGTATAACCTTCTAAGAAGTCCTCTTACATCTATTATATCTAACTACCAATTTATTATATCTAACTACCATAGTGAGCCTTATTT
>JASDQU010949295.1:0-19961 GCA_032191745.1 Picea mariana | reverse complement strand
TACCTCTCTAGCCATCTAACATTCCATCCCCCTTATGAAAGCATTGTACTCAATGCTTGATGTACAACCATACACCAAGGTCCCATGGATAAGTGTGGACCATAGTGCTGAAGTAGACTAGAGAACCATGATCCCATTGAGAAATGGAAGCCACCATGCTGAAGTAGTCCAACCTCCATTACAAAACAAGGTCCCATGTCCAATTTCTCATGTGAACTCCACACAGGAGATATCGACACCCAATAACCAACTGAAAATGATTCTTCCAATACTGACACCTATCATGTGGATCCAAATAAGAATATTCATCGACATAGTGGGAAAGGGTCAAAGTTGAATCTGGAAGGAACGATACCATTGTAGAATATGTAAGTTGGACACTGGTAACCATAACTAGCTCCTGGTGTATCAAATTTATGAGCTCTACAGAGGGTTTAGTAGAGTCATGAAATAAAATATGGAAGTGGTTGTCATCCCAGAAATGACAACTATCCATTTACCAATAATCACAATCGGCCTCAAAATCATACAAAGCATATATTTATTGATTATATTCATCTCTGATGTCCTCCATAAGAAATCTCTCCTGCATGTTATCCAATGAATTTTGAATACTATGAAAACTATCATTGAGGCCATTTGCAACGTCATGCAATGTGTCATGCAATGTTTCCATACAATGTGTCATGCAATGTGCCATATGATGTGTCATACAATTGGGCTTTGAATGCTTCATTCATATGTAGAATTTCTTTGAGGTTTTGAGAGGAAATAACCTTTGGAAACACCACATAAAATATACCAAAATAAAGCTATTAAAATAATTTATCCAATGACATTGATCTGGTAACAATCTAAGTACCCTATGAAAAGTTATGAACTTTGCAATCCCATTGTCGTCACGAAAAACCCCCAAAAATAGTTGATTTTAAGTCAACGATATCTTCACTTCCACAACTCCAATTTGAACGATTTTTTTTTAAATTGGGTGAAATTGTGAGAGGAATTTAGATATTCAATTGTTTCTGAAAAATCCAGTCTTAGATGCTATATAAATCAGAAAAATCATGCAGTTGTCCGTGGAAGAAAAACCCTGAAAAAATTGCAGATTTTAAAATGCAAATAACTTGACTTCCCGAACGTCATTTCAGACGATTTTTTTTTTGACTTGGGTGATTTTCTGAGAGGAATTCAGATATACAACTTGTTTTTGAAAATTTTGCACCAAAAACTATATAAATCGTCTATGATTTTGCAGCCCTCTTTTTTTTCCGAAAAAATAAATCTACAAAAAATAAAAATATTTGCCCACACTTCTAGCCAAGGAAAGTGCTCTAATACCAATTGTTAAGTACCAAAGACTGAATAAAAAAATCACCACAACATATATACAAGAACAATATGAAAAAACTCCTTTATTATTATCAAACCCTTAGGGTAGGGAAACACCATAAAATGTATCATATTATGGAAGGGATCCTCTCGTGTTCACTTGCCTCTTTGAGGAGGCTTCCTCCTATTGAACTACTGCTCCAAATACAATACTTCCCTTCATATCCCATTACATTGCTTGAACCCTTTTATATAATTCTACCATCACCTAAGAAAATTCTAGAGGAGGAATCTTCTAGAAGTAGAACCTTCTAAGAAGTCATCTTACATTTATTATATCTAACTACCCATTTATTATATCTAACTACCATAGTGGGCCTTATTTAATACTATAGTGGAATTAGTCCACCTTACATTGAATGACCTCCACTATTATCACTATGGGACCTATGGGCCTCCCCACTACCTCTCTAGCTATCTAACATTTCTCAATAGTTTGAGGGAAAACATAACTCAAATTAGAACCAGGGTCAATTAAAATGGAAACGAGATGGTTGGCAATCGTACCTTCCATCTCCGCCACTGGAGCTTGGTGGTTATATTATCTATTATCCAAGGTTAGATAAATTTGTGGCGGGCTCCTAGCCACATCATTGATTGTGGTAGCCTCTTGGATGTTGTAGACCCTCCCAGGGTTCTGTTTCCTATGTGGACAATCCCTCAGCAGATGTTCCTCTCCACAACCCCAACATTTCAAGGTTTCTCTCTTTCTATTATTAATCTTACTTGGAGTTGCTCTAAAAAGTTTATTCCCACTCTGGGATGGAAACTTTTGTTGATACACACTTCTGGCAGGAAGGCTCATCCTAGAGCTCTTACCATATTTCTTAAATTTCTAGGTTCTAAACCCCTTCTTCTTGAATTCCAACTTTTTTTCTTCTTCCAGTCTTCACGAGGTTCTGTCTTACTCTTGAATTTATCATAGTAATACCTTGCTTTTCGAATAGTATCTTCTAAGGTATTTGGCTCATCAAACTCAATTATATCTCGGTAGGACTGAGGTAATCCACTAATAAACCTTTGCATCTTTACCTTTTCATCCTTTATGTAGGGCACATACCCCATCAGCTTGAGAAATTTGTTGATATACTCATCTATGGTGAGTTTTCCCAACTAGATTTCTTAGAACTCCTTGGTCTTCCCATCAAAGTACCTTTCTGATAGGTACTTTTTCTTGAAGTATTTCTCAAAGTGTTTCCATGACAAGTCCTTTTCACGGACTCCTTTCACATTCCTAAGGTCTTCCCACTAAATGGAAGCTTTCTCATTTAGGTTGAAAATGGCTATCCAAGCCTTTAATTTTTAACAACAGTCATGGAATCTAAAGCACTTCTTCAAGCCAAGTAGCCAAACTTCTGCTTCTTCCCCCTTCCTAATCTCTCGATTCATTGTTAGCCTTATAACTATGTAATTCTTCCATGAGGCTTCTTACAATGTTGGCCAAATTTGGAGGGGTTTCCAACACCCTCCTTTCATCAGATTCTCCCTCTTTATTGTGGGAGCTCCCCCCCCCCAACTCCTAATGTGTCACCATCCTTTATGTTGTAGTTATCATGTTGTTTATTGATTGCTTGAGTGCAGATAATTTTTTTTCTATTAGTTACTAATCTGCCAATTCATGAACAACACATATCACTACAAGGTGAAGTCATTTCTTTATTTGGAAACATTAGCCACCTATAGTGTAGTATTTCAAAACATCTATCAATAGTAGAAGGGGTAAGGTAGGGTGTTACCCCATAAGTTTTATAATAATAATTTTATGCAACTCGTGCATGAGCCCAAGCATGCAAAGTGTTGTTTTCATGCTCTGATACCAATTTGTAATGCATCCAACCCCTTAAACAACCTTTCTATGGGTGGGGTATCAAATTTTCACTTTCCCTGGTTCAATTTCGGTCTCTTATTTATGCAAGACCCTCTTAAAGAGCTTCCCAAAACATACAACTCTTACTGAGCACTTGAACTAGATAGCGAGGTCCTCCTCGTGATCTCGGGAAAAAAACTTGGAGATAAAAGTATGCTTAGCGATGAATTCGGGACTTCGGACATCTTATACTCTGAAGGTTCCAACGACGTTGTATGACATTTCTCCCTGATCCAATAAGATCTTTTACATGACTATGGTTGAGTTATTAAGCATGTGTTGATTAACCAATTAGGAAGCTTAAAGAAAGAGGAAGAAGTTATAGAAGAACCATAACATCCCTATAAACATGTACATAAATGAAATGAAGCATAAAACAATAGCAAACCATAACACCAATGTGATAACAGAGTTCGACAATCTCGCCTACGTCTTCGGGCCTTTGTCTTAGTGGGTGAGTCTTTCTTATTTCTGTTCAAATCTCAATAAGTACATCACAACAATGCCAAAAGGTTACAAAACTAATTTGGTCCTGTTCTGCCAGATCTTAAGAACCCAACAAAATAAACTACACTCAAATCGGACGTCTGGAGATCTTAGAAATGGCCCACAAAGATGCGGTCCTCAATAGCTTCCCTGCATAAAAATGGCTTTGGCTTGGCAAATCTTCAGCATAAAACTTCTCTGAATCCCCTCTCATGGTCTCAAGAAGGTATGTTTTATATATATATGAACGTTGGTAACCATCTCCCAACTTCCCCCAAAGACCTGGCCTAAAAAAGGGCCTAATATCCCCCAATATTGGCCAAAAATCTCCAATAACAAGCCAAAAATCACTGAAAAATCATTGTTCCAAAGTTTTAAAACCACTTTTGCATAAATTAAGGGCCAATCCCCTCTGGCCTGGGCGCACGCCCCTTATACAAGGTCATATGGTTTCATATGGCCAAGCGCTAACCCCCTAGGGGCTGCGTGTTGGCCCTAACCCCACAATCTCTGGTCACATGCACTATCAGTGGATCCATGGTCTAACCCCCCGCACTAACAGTTAACACCCACCTCCGGGTCACATGGGATACGCTGAGATCCATGGGCTATCCCAACTCTGCGCCAAGTATAGACCGCGGGCTAACACCTCACAGGTGGCATATGGTTATACAAAGCCACAGGTGTATGGTCATATGGGTAGCACTGTAACCATGGGCTGGGGCTAGGCCCCAACCCCTTCTCACCTTTTCATATCACATAGTTTGAATTTAAATATAATTTAAACCATATATATTGCAAGGAACACCCTCTGGCGGGCTAGCTAGCCCAACCCTGCCAAGCCACCCGCCCATGTCAAGGTCTCGAGTTCGAAACCAATGGAGACCAAAATTTTTGCAAAGAAAACAATGACCAACGAATGGGTGCCATGTGGAAACCCATGTCTAGGCCACGTGGCACTCCACCATTCATACCCATAAACTGCTACGTGTCATAAACTCATTCGACCAGCTATCTGCCCAAGTGTCAGCCACGTCACCTGCTGTGTTAGCATACTTGCCCAATCATCATCTACCACGTGTCACAGTATGATTGTGCTAAATCATCCATATGGGTGTGCCATGTGTCACCTGTATGGGTGTTCCACGTGTCACCCTTGCAATGGTGACATGTGTCACCCCAGATTGTTCCACCTATACCTACCACGTCATCAGTCCGTACGCCCAGTCAGCCTACCATGTCAGCTGTATGGACCCTTCCATGTCAACGTCAATTGTTCCTGCCATGTTAGTTGTACATTTGTAGGCCTGTACAGTCAGCTACCACGTGGCACTATGTGGGCTGTATAGTCAACATTTTTTTTGCCTGTTTGGCAAAACGAACAGATCGCTATAACTTGAGCATACAACACCCGTTTGAGTTCGTTCAAGTTGTGTTGGGTTTGTATCAATAAGGTCTACTCACACATTTTTCTTGAAGCCATTCTGAGAATTTTTATTTTTAGGCCTTTTTGAGCCCCATCAAGCTCCTAGATCCAATTCTGGATCACACCTCCCAGCTAAAGGACCTTTTGGTCCCCAAAAGGTTACTAACTAGTCAACAAGCTCGAGATAGGCCACCCAGCTTGCCCTCTATCTTTGAAATCTGTCCTGTGCATCTGTCTCATCAAGATCAACTGTAACACAATCATAACAACTAACAACATATTGTTAGCCATTTTAACTCTATCACATCTTACAAAAGATACTATCATCCATGTAGACAACATTACTAATGATATAATAAAAAATATGGCTGCAAACAAACTGATATGTTTGTAATATTTGCATGACATGAGCTTATCTTGAAGCAAACTATGATTGATTTTCCATTCCACAATCATCTCCTATTATTGCTTAAGATCTATTACTTGATTCAAAACAATTATAGGTTTTTTGCTTGCTTGAACTACCTTCTTTAATTGTTCCATAGTTTGAAGAGTTTTACTTTCCTTTACATGATGAGCATGAACCACATAATCTTGTCCTACTTTGGTTAATTGATATTGATTATTTGTCCTGTAGAAGATTGCTTTATGATCATATAAGTATGGACTACCTAAGAGCAATCCACATTCACTTAGTGGCACCACATCACATGTTACCTCATCCACATACTTAGATGAAATTGCAAATTTTAATGTGCACTTCTTTGATATGTGCATTTGATGATTGTTGCTTATCCATTTAAGTGTGTAAGGATTATGATGTATTTGTGTTTTTAATCCCAATTACTTAACCAATTCCTCTAAAATTAGATTAGATTGAGATCCATTATTTATCAATGTATCGACCTTAGTGTACCTCATGACAACCCTTATGTGAAACAAGTTACTTCTACAATCAATTCCTTCACCAATTTTACCTGTCATACCAACCAATGAGACCTTAGATTCGTCACCTGAATCCGATCCCAAGTATGTGGGTCATGTTGTTGCCACAACTGTTTGCCTCCCTTTATTTTCCTTGAACTACTTTGGCCTCTTCTTGGGATGCAATTGCCAACAATGGTCCTCATCATGCCCCTCTTTCTTGTAATTCTTACAAGAGGCTTTCTCTTCCTTTCTCGTCACTACATTTGACTTCTTTCCATGCCACTTCCTCTTGTCCTCTTTCCTTGAAGATGATTCCCCTGATACACAAACACTTGTTTTCCCTGCTTCAATGTATGTCACTTAAACAGAAACCTCATCAAGATTAGTAGCTCCAAACATGAATACAGTATTTCGAATATGTGCANATGCCATTTTTTGAAATCCATCTCTGTATTCCTGCATTGTTTGTCCTTTTCTTAGTTTTAAAGATTTCCATTCAATTAACACTTTCTCTTTATAACCCAAAGGATAGAATTGCTTTCTAAGTGCACAAATGAAACTTTTCCATGATGGAAATACATTACCCACTTGTTGCATGCCATTTTGCAACTTGCTTTGCCACCAGATGAGTGTTGTGCCTGCAAGTATGAGTGATGCCAACTTGATCTGAGTTGCCTCATCCTCGATCTATTGCACAGTGCAATAAACCTCCATCTGTCTGATTCAATTGTCAACTCTCTCTGCATTAACTTCACCATCATACATGGGTAATTCAAATTTAACATCAAGTTTTAATAAAGACATTTCATTCTTATGTTTATGGACATGTTTCTTTGCATTGGATTTAGAACTTGAACTTGAAGAAGGAGAAGAAGGAGGTGATGATGGAGGTAAAGGAGGAATTTGAGGAGGATCCTCTCATTCTTCAATTTTTCCCTTTGAATATTCACCCAGACTTGGTCTTTTATGTTCCAAGTAATCCTCGTACAAAACCTTCATCATCTCTGACATGGCAAAAATGTTTTTCGAAACTCTTTCTCATCCTGAGAAAGTCCCTCTCCAGATGTCATATTCTCGTTGTGAGAAGTTCTCTTTCTCAATCCAATCAATGGATTCTTTTCCACAAGATCGCCTTCACCATGAAGTATCTTTTCCCTGGTTAACATGCAAAACTCAAATCCAAATGTCAACTAGCTGTGCTACCACTTGATCCAATAATATCTTTTACACAACTATGGTTGAGTTATTAAGCATGTGTTTATTAACCAATTAGGAAGCTTAAAGAAAGAGGAAGAAGTTATAGAAGAAGCATAACAACCATATAAACATGTACAGAACTAAAATGAAGAATAAAACAACAACAAACCATAACACCAATGTGATAACGGAGTTTGACAATATCGCCTACATCTCCAGGCCTTTGCCTCAGTGGGTGAGGTTTTATTATTTATGTTAAAAGTTCAATAAGTACATACAAATAGTGCCAACAGGTTACAAAACTGATCTGTTCGTGTTCTACCATATCTTAAGAACCCAACAGAATAAACGACACTCAAATCGGATGATCGGAGCTCCCAAAAATGGCTCGCAAAGGTGCGCTCCTCAACAGCTTCCCTGCATAAAAATTTCTTTGTCTTGGAAAATATTTAGCATAAACCTGCTCTAAATCCCCTCTCATGGCCTCAATAAGGTATGGTTTATATAGATCTGAAGTTGGTAACCATCTCTCGACTTCCTCTCAAGATCTGGCCTCAAAAAGGGCCCAATATCCCCCAATATTGGCCAAAACTCTCCAATAACAGGCGAAAAATCACTGAAAAATAATCGTTCCAAAGTTTAAAAACCACTTCTGCATAAATTAAGGGATAAGCCTCTCTGGCCTACGCGCATGCCCCCTTATATAGGTTCATATGGTTTCATATGGCCAAGTGCCAGCCCCCTAGTGGTTGCGCGTTGGGCCTAACCCCGCAATCTCTGGTCACATGCGCTATCGGCGGATCCATGGTACAACCCCCCACGCTAACAGTTAACACCCACCTTCGGGTGACATGGGATACGTCGAGATCCATGGGCTATCCCAACTTTGCGCCAAGTATAGACCGCAGGCTAACACCTCACAAGTGGCATATGGTTATACAAATCCGCGGGTGTATGGTCATATGGGTAGCACCGTAACCGTGGCCCCAGCCCCTTTTCGCCTCCGCATATCACATAGTTTGAATTTAAATATAATTTAAACCATATAGATTACAAGGAACACCCTCGGGCGAGCTGGCTAGCCCGGCTCTGCCAAGCCATCCGCCCATGCCGAGGTCTCGAGTTCGAAACCAGTGGAGACCAAAATTTTTGCAAAGAAAAAAATGACCAACGAATGAGTGCCATGTGGAAACCCATGTCTAGGCCATGTGGCACTCCACCATTCATTCCCATAAACTGCTACGTGACACAAACTCATTTGACCAGTTATCTGCCCAGGTTTCAGCCACGTCACCTGTCGTGTCAGCATACTCGCCTAGTCACTGTCTGCCATGTGTCATCGTATGGGCATGCCACATCATTGTATGGATGTGCCACCTGTCACCTGTACATGTGTGCCACATGTCACCCTTCTAGTGGTGACATGTGTCACCCCCAGATTGGTACACCTGTACCTACCACATCATCAGTCCGTATGCCTAGTCAGCCTACCACGTCAGTTGTACAGACCCTGCCACGTGAGTGCCAACTATTCCTTCCATGTCAATTGTATGGCTTGTACAGTTATCTACCACGTGGCACTGTATGGACAGTACAATCAACATTTCTTTTTTGCATGTTTGGAAAAATGAATAGATCGCCATAACTTGAGCATACGATGCCCGTTTGAGCCCGTTCAAGTTGTGTTGGGTTCGTATCGACAAGGCCTACGCACATCTCTGTTTTGAATCCATTCTTAGAACTTTGATTTTTAGGCCTTTCTGAGCCCCATCAAGCTCCTGGATCCGATTCTGGATCACTCTCGAAGACCGAATTGTCGGATTGTCAAACAACAGAGGAAATTGACAGTCCACAACATCCATTGAGATCCTATAGTTGGAAAGGGGCTTCGGGACTTCGAAGATATTTTTCAGCCCCTCATGTGACACCCCCGAAGTGCCGAAATGGCAGAGTTATGAGGTGCCTTGATATTTCACCACATGACCATTCAGTCAACGACCATGATTTCCTCCAGGACTTTGGACTTCGGGAGTCTCATAAGGTTAACAAATTCACTCCTCCGGAGCACCAGACTAGCGAAGTACGAAGGAGCCTGAGATTTCTCCATGTGGCCAACGGTCAACGGTCATGATTTACTTCAAGACTCTAGACTTCGAGAGTCCCAGAGGTTTAACATATTCACTCCTCTAGAGTGTCAGACTAGAGAAGTACAAAGGAACATAGGATTTCTCCATGTGGCCAAAAGTCAACGATCTTGATTTACTTCGGGACTTTGGACTTCAGGAGTCCCATAGGGTTAACATATTCACTCCGTCGGAGCGTTGGACTAGCAATGTCCGAAGGGGCCTAAGATTTCTCAACGTGGCAACATAGAGATTACACGTGGCCCCTACAGGAGGTGACACATGTCACAGTCTAAGGGTTTCATGGGGTCTATGGATGCACAAATCTATGTGACACATGGCATACGTACATGGGTCCACGTTGCTTTGAGTGACGTCAGGATGCCACGTTGTCTTGGATTGATATTTTCCCATCCCTTCAATCCCACGGTCGCTAAGGGTCCACATAGTCCCTGGATCTATGACCCCCATTACTTTGGGGCTTCAATAGGTTTCGTTCGATGGCTTTGATTAAATCGATGTCTAATAAGGATTATGGAGTCTCGACTAGTGCGATATTTAAAATTGTCGTCGAGTTCCACAATGAAAGATGCACGTTGGTGGAGGGGCCAATGGGTTTTGTCTATTTGGGAACAGGTGATGATGGACAGTCGTTGAGGATTGCAGAAACACACCTTATGCAGTAGTTAATTCAGCCTTTAAATTTTGCAATGGTTCCTCGCCGTTGATCTATCCTTACTGAGATCCGACGGCTAGATCTTAACTAGACGTTGATCCGAAGGTCCTCCTCTGCAACTCCCATATCTGTCGGTTGTGGTGGTTTTGGCATTGTACTACCTCTAATCTCCTGGAGTGGTAAATGTCGAGTTGGCCTTGGTATGGATCCGATGGTGAGGGAAGCTCCCGAAGGATCCTCAGATCTATGGTTCTTTTTACTTCACAGTCATGGGCTTCAACGCTTGTCGAACTCTCTTGACAAAAATTCCCCAAAGAGCTAAATCTTCAGACTCTCGGATCTTGCACCACGTGTCCTCTTCGATCAAAAGTCTATATTTACTCTAGCGTTCGTGACTTCGACAGTTTTCACACTTTGAAAACCCTTGGCCAAAATCCTCCAGAGTATGAAGTCTCCAGACCACATGATCATTTTCCACGTACCCATCCATCCAATGGTCATGGTTACTTCATCAATTCAACATTTTGGGAGTTTGGTGTGTATTTCCTGGCTTTCCCTCGGGACCACGTTGGATCTATCACCACGTGTACCCAACCTCTATGGCCAGGATTTACTCTGGCTTGTGGAGCTTTGGGGGAAACTTACACATCTCTTAATTAATTGGATATACGATCTCTCAGATAATAGTGGATCTATGGACACATATCCTTCTAGCTTCAACAGTGCGGATCAACTCTGGGACATTGGTGTTCAGGAGTTTCAACACTAGACCGATCCTATTCTCTCGAAGTGAGACGTCGTCAAAGTACTTAATGATTTCCATCCTACATCTAATCTAGCGGCGGGGAGAGGCCTATCCTAGGTCTCTACATCGATGGCCCTCATCGATTCATGACTTCGGCCTTTGGCGATTTCTGAGGATTGTGGGGACATAAGTCCCGAAGGGCTATCTCCTTTCGGACTAGTGTAGGGTTCCCAGACCCTGGACACATGAATCTATTGGAAAATCGTAAGGGCTAAACATAATATCCTCTCTGCAACAAAGAGGTTAAGGGAATGGGAACAAGCCCTCGGTCTGATGGGTGAACGGTCTAAAGGACATACGCCCTTCTCCCACAGAATTCGAACGTTGATACTCTCACTAAGGTAAAATTCAAGGGGTTGGCAAGACTTAGACGTCTCAGCCATTCCTACCCTGACCCTTCTACGGATTCCAATCCCATGACTATCCAGTAGAAAAACTGATATAAGCTGAAATATCATATATATATATATAACAAATTGCGTAAATAAGAGATATTTTCTAACAATTGTTCAAATACTGAAATATTGAATCATAAGCATAGACATTTCATCATCACATCCAATATAATACACACAGTATGAAAATACTTATCAGAATTGGAAAATGTGAAGGAACTGTTGAAAGGGGTGCTTGTTTCCTCCCAACCATAGGGACAATCACTCTTGACGGACTTACCACTAACCACCCCCGAGCTAGACCATGATGCTCTGAGAGAGATTCTTTATCTTTTCTCCACAACAGTTAGGGACAAAGGTTACTCTCCTTCTCCAATAGAAACTGGGTATTTGGTTTTCTCTAATCCAAGGAAGGAGGTCTACCTGAGTACTTCCTCAGTCACTCATCAGCCTTGTTTATCAGCTTGTAGCGAAACCCTGCCCCATGCTTCTTACAACCAAAACAAGATTTCTTCTCAGCTTTTCTCTCAACTTCAAAATTGAAGCCCTGTTCACTGCTCTTCCTAGGAGAGTGTTTTATCTATTCTGATATCTCGTAGATCTATCTCTGTCCCCAAATTAGCTCATTTCTTGCTTTACTCAGCAAGGTTGTGTGGGTCTGAATCCCGATTCGTGGTCATGCCTGGAAGCCTTACAGATGAGTACCCATCCCCACATCCTCATTAACTCTTGAGGATGGTCTTTCAGTTTCCAGCCTGATTGGTAATTTGATTCTGGGTCAGAGGACTATTGAGCAGTTACTCCTAGTAGGTATTGGTCGGGTGAGGGTCATCTCAACCATACTTGGTTTCCATGCACCATCTCTCTCATACAATTCATGGTCTATCTTGGCAAACTTTCCCCCTTTTAGCAGTTGTGAAACATATATTCAAATTCAAATTCTATTAATAACATAAAATTCATACATTGACCCTTTTATACAAAGGTTCATCAAATAAAACATTCACACATATTTAGTCTGTCATAGTCTCTTGGTTAGTTATAGTTATATTTACAAATTGGGGGAAACAAGGGTATTACATCCATATAGGTTATCATACCTTATGCCAACATTCGTATATGTCAACTTCCGTATATGTGCATATACGAAAGCACTTATGTAAATGCACATATATGAAAGTTGAATTTCATATATGTGACTTCCATATATGTGCATATATGGAATCCAAATTCTATCTATGTGCATTTACATAAGTGCTTCCATATATGCATCATGGATGATTTTAAGTATGGAAATTTATTTTACACTGTAGAAACCTTGGTGAATCTTACTATCCTTCATATGCCAACTATAAAATGTTTAGCGATATTTTTGTAAAAATATTCAAATTTCTATGGATTTTATATAGTTTGTATAAATTTTTGGCTATTTTTAAGGTAAAATAATTTTATCCTTTAGAATTTGGGCGAATCATTTTTAGAATAGCGATTTTTTGGGGGGAAAAACCATGGAAAATTAACCCATGAGTGAAATTTAGCCCCTAAAATCATCCATGATATCCATAGTTATAGAAGTTGAATTGCATATATGTGCATTTATAGAAGCACTTTCATATATGCACATTTACAGAAGTGCTTCTATAAATTCTCATATATGGAAGAGATTTCATAAATGCTCATATGTGGAAGGAAAACATACGAAATCTAACTTTCGTATATGCAAATTTATTGAAAGGGAGCATATAGAAACCGACTTCCGTATATGTGCATATTAGAATATATGCGTGCTTCCATATATCAAATTACATCACATAAATATATGTTTGTTATGGAAATTTAAGATATACTTGAAATGTTTTATTTGGATAAATCAAAGAAGGACTAGAAATAGTAGGGATTTGAAGAGGAAACGACTTACCTAAACTATGATGAGGAGTGGAGCTCTTGGTCCATAGCTCTTCAAAATTCCACCACTGCTTGGGAGAAAGGTCCATATCCTCGCCAAATATGTCCTAGAAAGAAAGAATCTATGCTCCTTGTGAGGCACCTTCTACCAATGGAATATTAAAATCACCAATCGGAATCTTTGACTGCAACTTCTCTTTTTTAGGCCAGGAACCCTGACAATGAGCCTTGCCTTCCCCATCCAAATGTAAATGAGAGGTATGCACATCCAACTTTCCAAGAGACCATCTATCCTTTCCCTCAAATTTATTTAACAATGAAAGCATGCATTCTACCATTACATGCCCCACTTTGTGGCAATGGGCACACCTAAATGGAATGTTGACATAATCTAATAATTGGGTGTATGATTGATCACTAACCACCATTTCCATAGACTTGAAAATCCCTTAAAAAGGGTTCAACTCAACCAAAGTTTGTTCCATGAAGCGAAGACTATTGTTCTTGTAACCATCATAAGAGTTGACAAACTTTCTTAAGACCTCTCCAGTGGCCTTCAATCCCTAGTTGGACCAGAATTGTAAGGGGAAATTTGGTAATCTAATTCACATTGGAGCAATGGTAAAAAGATCCTCCCAAACATCAAACAAGGGGTGCCAAGGTTTATCATTGAGTAAGTGTCAATCTCGGTACCAACAACCCCCCAATATTCTCCAAGCATTATATTTGGTGCAAAAGAGGAATCAGATCCATCCCTATTGGGACATAATCTATGACAGGAACCCAATGAGTCTGCATCCACGAATTGAGTGAAGCCATCGGAAACCTTCTTCCACAAAATTTTCCCACACACACACGACCATCCATCTCATCATTCTTACTAACTTGCATATCCTTCCCTCCTACGAAAGAAACCCCTCCACCTCATGACTTAACTACCCTTCTATGCTTACAACCAATACTCTTCTTCCCAATAGACGAATCACCTCCCTATAACTCTTGAAGGTCCAGACTTATGCCTTTAAACTAAACGACTAAAAATTGATGGGATCAAGACCTATTCATGTTTCCACATAATGAAATGGTGGAAAACACTTCTGTGCATAAGACCTATTCATGTTTCCACATAATGAAATGGTGGAAAACACTTCTGTGCATATAGATCAAAGTCGAGGAAGGGAGTAGTTTTTTATATTTTTAGTTAATAGGTTTGTATTGTTTAAGAAAAATATTTAGACTTTGAGAATGCTTCTATGTACTAAAATGTGTCCTTTCTTATTTTTATAGAAAGATAGATCTTATTAATAACCATAAATTATTAAATATAAATTAATGAAAATATAAAATGTAATAAATATAAATTTGTTAATAAATTTTAATAAACTAAAAAAAAATGGATTAATAATGTTATATGTGAAATTTTTATTCATTAATCAATAATGATTGGAACATGAAACAAATACAAAGAATTTATAATAATTATTTTATAATTTTTGTTTTACATTAACAATATAATTAAATTGTTTTTATAATATATCTTTTAATATTTTTTATATTAAAAAAATAATTATTTTTTAATATTTACGTTATGTTAACCGTTCCATAGTTCTTATTTTAGGTAAACAATAAGTTTAAATTACTTTTTATAATTCATGTTTTAATAACCAGTCTTGCAAAACATTATGTTTATTCTAATGAATTTCAGTAAATGATGTACATAGTACACCATGTACATGTAAATATATGATGGTGGTTTATGACATATCAACTTGACATTAATCCATATTAAATACAATACAAAAGGAATTTGCAATATAATAATTGGAAAACAAATTTTATAATTTTTATTTTTGTTTGACCTTTTTAGTTATATTATTTGAGTGCATATTAATGTTTATTTTACTTTAGTTATAATTATCTAATTTATAATGTTTATATCACTTTTATTATATTTGAAAAAATAAATTTATTATATCACTTTTATTATATTTGAAAAAATAAATTTATTATATCACTTTTATTATATTTGAAAAAATAAATTTATTATGATACAAAATTGCAATAAGGTATATGTACACATTAGGTATTCCTTAACATATTTAAAATGAAAGTACAATCATATAATTAATTTTAAAGAGTATGGATATTATTTTGGAATTAATTTTGTTTTCATTTGAATATATTTAATTAATTAATTTTAATTTATTTAATTAATTGATTTCAATGTGCCTAATTATTTGTTAATTTTAAGTTAATACTATCATTAAAGTAATTAAATATTTCAATGTGATATCAAATGTCAAATTTATTTGAATGATATATTTTCTTTTATAATAATAAAAACAATTTCACAATATAAGCAAAATATAAAAATAAAGGATACAATATTTAATTTAATGATTATATAATTTAAGGATTTATTAATGATTATATAATTTAAGGATTTATTTATATTGTAATTTAATGATTTATAAAACCAAAAAATGTATAAAAAAATAAAATATATAATTTAATATAAAAATCTCTATTAATTTTAGTCTTCAAGGTCATTTTAAGTAGTTTTGAGTTAAATGTGAGATTTATCCCCAATGATCAGTTGGGGAGGTCACGTGTTTGACTCTTTTGATCCCCTTGGGGTGAGGCTCTGTAATCAAGGTCAATGGTTTACCCCATTTACCATCCATGGATCATGAGGAAACCACAATTAACTAGTTGAATGATCTTCTCTCTACAATTAACTAGTTGAAATAATTTTGCATATAGTTGTTGGAATGATTGTATGGCCTATCACTAACAATCATCACAACTTCAAAATCAATAAGGCCGATGACTTGCCTAAATTTCGATTCTTTTAGGTGGAACAATTATAAATTATTTAGAGCTTAACCAATTAACCAAGAAAGCACATATCAAGTTCTTTCAATGACATTAATAGTTGTGAACACGAGGTCCCCAAGCTATAGGACAGTCAGTGATGGAGTGTGTTGTTAAGGCACTCTGTGATGTTAAAGTCACCGGTTCGAAACTTGTGGAGACAAAAAATCTAGCCATGTTAAGGGTTGGTGTGGCTCAGGATGGGTGCGATCCCCGAGTGATTTTGATGGCTTAGATGCCCCTATGTCGCGGTTTCTTACCCACGGGTTAGTCCCACAAGTCACAAACAAACTAACAAACAAAAAAAATAGTTGTGAGCACGAGAGATTTTCGTCGAATATCATTTTATATGTTAAGTATCTCGAGCTTCTTTATGAAAAAATTTAATGACCCTCATAAATTAAACTCCACACTCAATGTATAGTTACAATCATCTACTATGATAGTGACCATTGGTGGGCAGTTCATTGTCAATGAACTTACAAAGAAATTTCTTATCAACTCTAAATACTTCATAGTAGCAACATAATTGGCCCTATACATTGTTTCACCATTAAATTTTCAATAGGGCATCTTGCTACAACCTGCTCAAGATTAGTGATAAGGAAATATGATATAATGTATCTTATAAGATATCTGAAACCACAAAAAAGTCAAGGCAGTTCAATGAATTCATAAAATTGAAGCTTAAAAAATGTGAGGCACGTGTAGGGAAAAAGGGAAGTTGGAACATCCATGGTACCATTTTGTAGAGTTTTTTTTTTTATTTGTTATCAGTCATTTAAAAGATGGAGAATTGGTCCATTTCCACAATGTTTTGTCTGTGTTCATTTTATTTTAAAAAACTCAATAAAATCTCTAGACTTTCAAGTTGTGTATTGTGAAAAAATGGACTATGATAAATTACGTTTCTGTAAAGTAGGCACTAGAAAGTTCCAAATGGAATAGTAAAGTCCAAAGAGGTTGTCATCTATGTGAGATAACATAACAATGTATTGCATCTTTTAAAGAAAGTAGAAAGATGGTGGAGGCAGAGTATGTTAACATCCATTGTAATCAATTTTTTCATCGCCATCTATCCCCTTCAACCATGATCCAACTTTGAAAGGAAAGATAGCAAGATGCGGTTCTCGATGAAAAAATGAAAAAGATTTATATGAGGAATGAAAATCTAAAAAACATCGATGCACCATGCGTACTATGTCGATCAATCCATAAATCAATTCGTGGGTAAACAATGAGTAGTCTAAAGGGCCAACGATTTGCCACTTTTTTGTTTTCCTAACGATCAAAATCTATACCTAAAATTCAATTTGAACCCAAAACCCACACAAACAAGAGATCATCCTCAACATTGGGACAATGGTTGGTTTATTCATTGAAAACAACAATATATTAGGCCATGTTCAAGTCCAGTAGATTGATCACAATACGATAGCTTGATCATTCTCCATAAAGAGAGTGCTAAGAGCTTCCAAAAGATGCACATGATAGTAAATTGAACAAAGAACAATAATTTATGTTCCAAAATGAAATTCAGGGAATGTTGAATTTGTGAGTGACTTCAAATGAAGGAAAAGTATGGTATCTTCTATGACACACAATAAGGGAGGCTCTATCTTGTGGAGATTGTGAAGATGATGTTCCAACTCTCCTCCCATGTTATCCATAGAGTGCATATATTCGTTGAATGCATACCAATCGAAATTGAGAGGCAATCCATTGAAGATTTAAGCAAATCGAATATGAAGACCCAGATTAAGTCTTCCTACTCAATAGGATCAACTTGTTCAACATTGTAAAAATGAGGTTTAGTGATTTGTTGACATCTATGGGGAATGGTAACAAAAGTGATTATAACACCTTTGGAAGCAAGCTCCTTTACAAACTAAGGCATGGAGGTTATGTAGCCATACCTTGTGTTGGCTATAGAATCACAAGAGCATGGAACAAGATGGAACAAGGCATCAACATGCAAAAGTGTGGGCCTTAAGTTTTTGAAAAAAATTAAATGATCGTGGGAGAAAAAGTTGTAGTAGCATTAAAAGGTGCAGTTACAAAACGTACATCCCTTATGTCAATCAATAGGTAGATGAGTTGGTGGACTGACTACAAACAATAACAGAGCTTGGGGCAAGTAATAAAGTGATTTTTTGTTGGAAAACCATGGTTTCATGGCATGGAATGAGTGATGGACATGGAATCCATGCATTCGTTTGCATGGCATTGAAAACCATGCAATAACCAATGATTAACTTAGTGCATAGTGGATAGAGCTTATCATTAGATGATTGAAGTGGTAGACTTAGTGTTGTTTCCGACTGGAGAATGTATTTCTCGAAACACATCAAAATTAAAGATAAAAATTGTTTTCCTTTAATGCATTCACATTATCTTTAAAACTAAATATATATCCCATACATCACCATGACATCACACGATATGTGAATGTGACCATGACATCACTAAACATAAGCATGTCACCAAAATTTCTATTCTATTAATATAGTAAATGTCAAAATAAAAATACAATCAAAATCATGAAAATAAACTATATCTTTAATTATGGTCTCGTCTAATAACTTGATCAATGATGAAAATTGCCTTATATTTTTAAACACCTTTTGTCCTTCCATATAAATAGGCCCACGTGAACAAAATATGTCACACACCATACTAAGTGCATCGGTCAAACATAAGCTTCTCACCTAAAGTTTCCATTATAGTAATGGAAATGAAGTGGGGTAAGATATATAAAGGTCATGAAGACAATTTACACTTTCAATGTATAACAAGGGGAGTTGCGGAGCAACAAGTCCCTCTCAAGAAGGAAGGAGATAGCAGAGATTTGTAGTAAGTTTGAAGTTCAATTACCTGTTCTACTATTTCAACGTATGTGTAATGGGTTTGATTTTCTCTATATGGTTTTTCGGTCCAAGTATTATGTTGCTTCAAGTTTCTTCCTTTTTTTTAAATGATTGATGATGAGTTCCATGTAAAAATTGAGCGAAAGGATAGATAATTACTTGATTTAATAGATTGCAATAGTCCTGGCTAGCTTTTAGGTAGGGACTAATAATGTATACTTATTGAGAATTGGGTATAGAAAGGAATAGGGCGTGAATACAAAATGGGTTCTCGCCTTGCTATCAAATGCTTTGTTTGTGGATTAAGAGTCGATCAAGATGCTATTTTGATATGAATTTAGATTTGACGGGTAGCCAATAAATTACACCCAAACAACTATTAGCTTTGTAATAACAAACAAGATGCTATTATGACTTTCTTTAATTTTGAATTTGGACACCAGCCTAAGCACGGACCAGACTATGTTCTTCCAACCATCCAGTAAGAATTCCTAATTTGGCTAACCCATTTAATTGACTATTTTCTTCTAATCTATGACCTAACATGACCTAATCGACATTAACATTACTATATGTTATAGATAATGCTTACAACTGTAGTAACTGTGAGTTTCTAGGTTAACTATGACTGTTGTAACTATGAGTTTCTAAGTTTACTATTTTTAGCTAATCAGATCCACTTTCTTAGGATCTAGATTGCTAGGAGTCAGTGATCTGCATGCTATATATGTAACCTCCATTTGTCTATTAAGTAATACAAACTATTCTTTGTGTGTGAATCTTGTGCAATGGCTTCTCTCTTGATTTCTAAGTTGGTATCAGAGCAAGGTTAGAATCTTGCTGGCATTGTTGGGTGGAGGAGGTCTGGCTGCTGCTGCGTGGAGGAGGTCCGACTGTGTTGCTGTTGCGTAGAGTCTGCTTCGTAGAGCTGCCAACATGAAGTACGATTACCTCACTAAGGAGATGCCGCATTCAAAGCAAATGGCCATCGAAAATATTTCAGCGTTTGGTATCTCGGTGT
>JASDQU010949294.1:0-21884 GCA_032191745.1 Picea mariana | reverse complement strand
GAAGTGATTTTCTGGTGGGCCCTTTGTCTCCACGTGGTAGGAATCCATTGGTCCAGACTCCCACCGCTTACCATTTTCTGACATACCCCCATCACCCCATGACATCATTTTTCACCTTTTTCCCCTAAGGGTCACGTCTCATAACTCTATCAGTCCATTCCCTCTGTTCACCCTTTACAAGTCCTCTCACCATGGTCACTCCCCAATCAACACCCGCCATGTCACTTGGTCATTTTCATCATTCATTGTTACCTGCCATATCACACTCCAAAGGACCCGTTGGCAATTTATTATTGGCTAACTTATCTGTTAGCTTGTTGATCTGTCCCCCACGCCCAACGGGTATCTATTTGCTCAAGGCTACCTTTTCCCTTCATTCTCCCATTGCTTATTGTGTCGTCTCACCAGAGAATATTTTTCCCATCGCACCAGAGCATAGTTTTCCCCATTTTCCCTCTGTTTTAGTCAACCGTCCAAAACCACTGTCATCCCCACTAAAGTTTTTTTGACTTGCAAGTATTTTCACAATGATGGCACCAAAATCAAAGAAAACAGAAGCCAAGGAAAATCCTTTCCTACCACCTCCTGTCGACCTCGATAGGATCCATTTGGCTGAAAAAGATCATTTAATCGCAGACACAAGGTATGAATTCGACTTCACAGATTTGCATTCATGGCTCAAAGAGGTTTTCTTAGATCGGAGTGATGAAATTGGGCTTTGGGAGTCCAACCTTCCACTGTATCTTTTCCCCCAGGTCCACCATTTCCCTGAGTTCGCCCTCAAGTGCCAGGCTCATTACCTCCCCGACCAGAGAGTCATAATATCTTCATCAGGAGAAACCCTATTCTTCATCACACCAGAGGCCATTGATCAGATGATGTAGATGCCAAGAACCGAGTCTGTTTCCCCTTTCAATCTCGAATTCATCATGGAGATGTACCATAAACTATCATTCCCTCATAGAGCCCAGATTTTCAAATTTCTCCACAGAGGGCATGTCTTGGTATTCCTTAATACTGGCCTACATGTTCACTTTATTTTAGGCGTACATATTCTTCTTTTCAATGTAGAATATGGACAAGGACGGGAGGCCGCAAGCGGTAACAGCTTGGACTTCGCTACTCAGACAAAATTCTACAGAATTCAACTTCAAATAGTTTATCGAGCAGCTCTACCATCCAGTGGTGAGCATGCTCAGTGGCAGACCCGAACCAAGAATAAATGAGGAGATTCAAAGGATCTTACACCTCTCAGACCTGGAAAAAACTAGAGATTGGTATCTTTACCAAAATCACACCGAGATCAGAGTATATGGATGTGAGTTGGCTCCATACAAATTGCCCAAGTATCTACCCGTGAGGATATTTGCCCTGGAATACATAAGGAAAATGATTAACTTAGATGACATACATTTTGTGTCTCTGAAAAAGAAACAACAGCTTAGAATTAAAGGGAAAACGGGGTCTTTCATTTGTAATAGTCGAAGTGTCGGGGAGGAAGCAGACAGACTGTTGAAGGAAATGAAGTTTTTNAAAAACTAGAGATTGGTATCTTTACCAAAATCACACCGAGATCAGAGTATATGGATGTGAGTTGGCTCCATACAAATTGCCCAAGTATCTACCCGTGAGGATATTTGCCCTGGAATACATAAGAAAAATGATTAACTTAGATGACATACATTTTGTGTCTCTGAAAAAGAAACAACAGCTTAGAATTAAAGGGAAAACGGGGTCTTTCATTTGTAATAGTCGAAGTGTCGGGGAGGAAGCAGACAGACTGTTGAAGGAAATGAAGTTTTTTGTTAGTTTCATATGGCACTATGATCCATGCGGGATAATTTCTTATATGAGGGTTAAAAATAAGAATGTTCCATATATTCACACACCCAAGCCTGAGATAGAAAAGTTCACCAATCAAACAGAATGGGAGCTGAACACTCTGATCGAGATAGAATAGCAAGACCCTCCGGTCATCATCTCAAATACTACTACACCACCGGTTCCCAAAGAGAAAATATCTAGGAAGGACACTTCACCTTCTGTCACAGAAATCTCAGCTGAAGATTTCCAATTGCACACCAAAAGGCCAAAAACTAGTCACACACCTGACACGACTAGTGAAAAGGGAATCCAATCCAGTGAAACCATGAAACATGATCGGTCACTTCTTAGAACAAGCAGTAAGCAGATCATGTCTACATATTTTCCTAAGAAGCCCACGAGTACTCCACTAGTCGACCACCCAAGTAAAGTAGGACCAAAATTGAGTATTTTTGAGAAGTATGATCTAATCAAAAAGAAAAATCAAACGTTGACCAATAGTACATATGCTCAATTTTGGAAATAGAATTCAATTGCACAGCACAGAATGTTGTCTGCATTTGATACAAAAAAGGGTAGAATGCACATGGCATTTCTGCAAGCACAGGTGCCAGATCCAAAAGCAATCACTAATTACAAAAGGGCAACATTCGAGTTTCATACTAGGGATGTGCATCCTGCTAATCAAATGGATCTGCACAAGCAAACTGGGAAAATGATTTTCTCCACGTTGGAAAATGATTCTACTGCAGCCACTAATTTATAGGTATCTATGAGCAATGTCCAGACACAGCTGAAATTAGAAAAGATATCATCCTTTGCAAAGGATAACAGAATTAAGACATTGGAAGAATTGGTCCTTAAGATCGGGTATGACCCCTCAAATGYGAAAGCAGTTGAGGAGATTCTTAAAAAGAAAAATGTCGATATAGCCTCTCTGAGGAAACAGTTGAAACTACCACCAACAAAAGATGCACAGGCAAAGGAGATAGTTGAGACAGAAAGGGAAAAGGATGAGATGCTCAAGTTGATCATGGAGCAGATTGCATAGTTGAAAGAGATGGAAGCAGAACTGGAAAGGCTATTGAAGGAGAAGGAACAATCAAAGCCTATGGAGGTCATTCCATTGAGCGCAGTTCCACTCATAGGAGTAAGCACAACATCTGCATCAGAAATTCCCTCAGCAACTCCACTGATAGCTCCGGAGAAGATAGTAGAWCTGGCAAAATCCATGGAAGAGATGAATTTGCAAGAGATAGAGATTAGCAGACTTAAAAAGGAGGTTGAGAACCTTCAGGAACTCAAGTATTCTTACCAAGCCAACTACTCCAAGGAGAAACAAATGTCAGACAAGCTCAAAGAGGAATTGCAACAGCTACAAAAGMAAACAGTGGCAGACAAAACACTTGTTGAGTTCAAGGAAAATGTCTAGATGGATATCACCAAATACATAAATGAGATATGGCCTATGGTTCAAATCATGTTCAAGAAGAATGAACTGGTGCAAAGAAGCAAGCAGACGATTGAGAAGATAAGAGGAGAATTGGGAGAGATGCCCACAGAAGCCACTGAGATCATCAAATTCCTGAATTCAAAAACCAAAGAAGAGTTAGAAGATTTGAAAACTGAAGATAGGACAGAAACCATCCTTGAGGTCAAGAGGGTCCTGACTAAAACAGGATTGATGCTACAATTGGAGGAAAAGGTCCAGGCTATGGACATAGGAGTGCAAGGATTTTTCAACAAAATTGAAGCTCTGCAGAAGAAAGGCCTCCCTGGCTTAAGGGCCATAAATGACAAGTTAATGACACTTTTTGATAATAAAAAGAAACTAGCAACTGTGGCAAAAGATAGTTCAAAATTATCGGGAATACAGGGTAGTATCATAGGCAAGGCATTCTTAGAATCTTTCCAGTCAGACATCAACATACAACACGAGATCCAGTACATTTTCATCATCAAGCCAACTTTTGCCAAGTATACAGAGATGGATGAAGTATACCGAAGATTTCTCAAAGTCAACGTTCCCAGTATTATTCAATGGGAAGAGTTATGCAATCTGATCGAGTAGGAGATGAGGTGTTCAAGCCCAGTTAGCTATCCAATTAGATGAGGTCATGCAGAGGACTCACCAACAGTTTACCCCAGAAATCAGCATGAAGTTTTAACACATCATCAAACAGTTCCTGAATTTTTGTTTCTTGTTGAGTTAGTTAGCTAAATTTGCCACATCCTGATATTTAATGACAGGATCATATGTAATTTTGGATTATAAATACTTCAAACTTTGAAGTACCAGGGGTTGATCTTTACGCCCTGTAATCTAGAAAGACTATAATTTTTATCAAGAGATCTTCCAGTAATACAAAGAGACGTTTCACAAGATTCTCACGTGTTATTCATTTTTGATGTTTTCCTTTCTATGTTGGATTTTTTTCTCCCTCAGTTGTCATATTGTTCTCTAATCTAAATCTTTTAAAAGTAGCGCATGTTGCAGTATTTATCTTTGTATACCATGTTTCCATCTTTGAAAGATTTAAATGCTTATCTTTCTGATATTACAGTGAAGAAATTCTTAAATGCTTCTTTACTTTAATTGATATTCTCATCTTTTCTGCTATTTCATCACTTTACTGCTAAAGAATCCAATGAATGCATTATCTTGCCCTATGAAAAGAATCTTTTAATTTCTGTTTAGATTTCTATCTTTATAATGCATACCCCATAGCCCAACGGAGGCGTAAAAACCTTTTCAACCAACTTAACAAAAACAACAAAAAATCATTCAATCTTATTTTATTTAACTAGCCTAATATCTCAAAGTTAAAATATAGTTAAATCATACAAAGAGATCCCTCTCTGAAACTGGTAGGGATAGATTCTAGTTTCGAAGTGGTTGGATAAAGTTACCTCTTGTAAATTTCTTCTTCTCTAACAACCTTTGGGAATTTATAGAGCGTTAATATGATGGATAATTGTAGAGCATAGGCTTCACCAATAGTGAGGCAGATCTTAAATTTTACTTCGTACTTCATACTTGTGTGTAGATGATTTGTTTTTCACACGTGCAGAGGAGATTATAGTAGGGTGAAAAGAAAGTTTATCTACATAGTTTAAGATGAAGGATATTGACTTAATGCATTATTTCTTAGGGTTAGAGGTATGGTAGATATTGGGAGAGATCTTCCTTGGTCAAGGGAAGTACACAATAGAAATCCTAATGAGATTCAAGATGGATGAATTTAGACTGATGGCTTCACCTATGGTTACCATTCTAAATAAGGTTATCACTTTAGACTTAGAGTTGGTGGATCTCAAGTTATACAGGCAACTGATAGGTTCCTTGATGTATTTGGTCAACACCATTCTAGATATATGTTTTTATATGGGCACCTTGAGCTAGTTCATGGTGGGGATGAGGTAGGTGCATTGGGTAACAATGAAGCATGTGCTTAGGCACTTGAGAGGTACATTGGAGTATGGGTTGAGGTATGTTGGAGGTGATGGAGTAAGGATGCATGGATATTCAGACTCAGATTGGGTAGGGAGTGCAATAGATAGGAAGAGCACCTCAGGGTGTTGCTTCAGTCTTGGATCAACAATGATTACATGTTTCAACAAGAAGCGTACTTCTGTTGCACTCAGTTCAGTAGAGATAGAGTATTTGGCAACAAGTATGGCTACTTGTGAATCCATTTGGATTCACAAATTTCTTAGAGGTTTATTTGATCATGAGTTGGAGCCCACAATGATATATTGTGATAATCAGAATTGTATCAAACTCTCTGAGAATCTATTATTCCATGACAGGTCCAAGCATATTGAGATCATGTATCACTTAATCTAAGACAAAATCCAAAAGGGAACAGTTAAGCTTCAATATATTTCCACAAATGAGCAAGTTGCAAACATTCTGATCAAACCCTTGGTTAAAGGGAGTGTTTATGGTTGTAGCATCAAATAGGTACTTCCGCACATGTATAAGTTTCTAGACATGTGGAAGTCATCCATAGCCTTCTACCTTAGTAATTTACTTGAATTGAAGGAATTATTAAAGTAAAGTGATTTTATTAATTAGTTGAGTTTAATTTAATGAAATGCTGAAGTTATTAATATTAGTGAATTAAATATTATCCATTGATCTCAAGTGAGGTGATATTTAATCTCAACCATCAATCACTTTGGATATTATGGTGTTAGAATGTTGTGCTTGTTTAACCATAGACAATATCAAAATATTGTCACCCAACCATAGGCACACAACCATTCTCGAGCACTGTAACCTTTGACAAATAAAATGATTTTGGAAGCAACACTAGACCCAAAGGATAACCAAGAGAGAGAGAGAGAGCATACCTTTCTCCAATGGTAACATACCAAGCAGAAAGTCCCAAACCATAGACCAAGACCAGTACCCAACTGTAGTCATTGCAGTTGCACGCTTCCTCTAGACTTGCACACCACTTTCTTGAGTATGAGTGTGTTACTAAATGAGCTCAAGCGCCTTCTATTTATACTAATTTGGCCAAGTGAACATGTGTCTCTTCAATCAAGAATGACCTATCCTTTTCTTCATATAATACTTCAATATTACTTATTATGCTGAGCCAACTTGTCTTCCAGGGTTTTCACACATTTGTTTAGGTTTTCTCTTACTTCTGAAATATTCCATTCTAGTCAAAGGTTTATCCATGGAGTTTAATATCTCCCACAACTACCAAACCATCAACACTCCCTCTTATCTAGGGAGGTATTTAAACACGATGTTCTCTTCTGGTCTTCATAGCCTTACTCGCTATTCCATGATCCTCTCATCATGGTTACACAGACCATGCTACTGGTAGCATCATTACATCACACATGGCTACACCCATATGGACTTGTCAATCTCATCTAGGGGAAACAACATGTTAGAGAACACTAGAGCTACACTTCACAGTGTGTTACCATCATCGTCATGGGATACATCTGCATGACATGCTCACCCATGGCTACACCCATGTCATGAGTATCATCATTATTATCGTCATTATCCATCCATCTCACATGGAATAAGATCTACATGGTCTTGCAGATTGGTAGCATCACCAGAGCTACATAGGCTATCTCATGATCACCCAGATCATATTACGAGAAACACCATCACAACCATATAGGTTTTTGACTATGCTACTAGCGTACCAGACTATCTCACTGGTGTAGCAAGAACTCAACATACCAGACCATCTCACTAGAGTATCCTACAACTCGAAATAAGGCCTACAACTCAGCATGAATCCTACAACTCGGCACAAGGCATACAACTCGGCATGAAGCCTACAAATAGAAACAAGGCCTACAACTCAACACAAGGCCTACAACTCGACACGAAGCCTACAACTCAACACAAGGCCTACAACTCAACATGAAGCCTACAACTCGACACAAAGGCCTACAACTTGGAACAAAGGAATACAACTCCACATGAAGGCCTACAAATTGAGACAAAGGCCTAAAACTCGGCACGAAGCCTACAACTCGACACAAATTCCTACAACTTGTCATGAAGGCCTACAACTTGGAACAAAGGCCTACAACTTGGCACAAAGGCCTACAAGATCCTTGTTTTCGAATTCTGCCATCAACTCTCTTAAACTGAGAGAATTCATGAACCACGCTTCCATCTTCTGCATGTCCCTATGAATCCTGCAAAGTGTCACAAAACCTTCCTTCTTCCTGATCGCTAAATCCCTCTGAGTCCTTTCAAGTCTTTATTTTATGTGGTAACCTTCCTGGAATACATAGGATAACCTGCCCGAAACAGAAACAACAAGAGAAAAAGTATTTCAATATAATAACATTTTATATAAGAACATATCAATTTCATGGTAATTCATTATTGAATTACCAAGGTGTCCTTCCTGAGAACAAGAACAAGAAATATCTCCTAGAGGAGATGTTAGTTCATATTGCAATTCAGTACAATACACATTTATATTAATAGTACATGCTACTAAGTATTTGTTTGTTCCTTGCATTAATAAAATCTAAAGGATTGCAATACTCACTTAAGCAACAATAATAAAAATATCAAACCTGATATAAAAACCTGGAGTATGGCTATTGTTTTGCTTGAGTTGCTTTTCTTCTAAGACAAGTATTCTTTCCAACCTGGAGAGTGTGTTGTTCCTCTGAATGTATTAGATCTGATATCTTTCTAGCTCTATGATTTCTTATTGGACAAAGATCTCTTTTCTTTCCATAGATTCAAATCTATAGTTGCTGCTTTTTATTGTTTCTTCTACTCCACATTCATGTGCTTGGAAGCTCCAAAAATCAAACTCTTCATCCTTTGATGCATGCTCTTTAGTCTGTGGTTCCATAATTTTTCCCTTTGTTCTTTGCAAGGATGATGACAATCCTTGTATTCCATGCTCTACCAAGAGACCATGCTTCTATTGCAGCACTATGATTTTATGTAGGAAGTCATGACTTTCTTTGACTTTGACCTTGACCAATCTTTTGACTTTGACCCAAAAATTCAACTTTGATATTTTTGATGGCTGAGGGCACTAGGATAACAAAAAAATAGTCCCAATACTTCACAAAAACTTTCACTGCAACTAGTATTGCAACTGGTGGTGCAACTGGCACTACAACTGGTGGTGCAATTGGCACTGCAACTGGTGTTGCAACTAGCACTGTAATTGGCACTGTAACTGGTGTTGCAATTGGCATGAAGGAACTAACACTAAGGAATTGGCATGAAGGAACTGGCACGAATAAACTTGAACAAAGGAACTGGGACAAAGGAACTGGCATGAAGGAACTAACACGAAGGAACTTGAACAAAGGAACTGGCACTGCAACTGCAATTATGATACAATGAGCATGACATAGAGTTGCAAATATACCTTCAAGTGGTTTGTTCTGAATCTTATGTGGGCCCATAACCTGTTAGAATGTTGCACTCATTTAACCATAGAAAATATCAAAATATTGTCACCCAATCATAGGCACACAACCACCCTTGAGCACCATAACCTTTGACATATAAAATGATTCCAGAAGTAGCACTATACCTAAAGGATAACTGAGAGAGAGAGAGAGAGAGAGAGAGAGAGAGAGAGAGAGCACCTTTCTCCAAAGGTAAGGCACCAAGCAGAAAGTCCCAAGCCACATACCAAGACCAATACCCAATTGTAGTTGTTGCAGTTGCACACTTCCTCTAGACCTGCACACCACTTTCTTGAGTGTGAGTGTGTTACCAAATGAGCTCAAGCACCTTCTATTTATACTAATCTATCCAGGTGAACATGTGTCTCTTCAAGCAGGGTCAACTTGTCCTTTTATGCATATAATACTTCAATATTACTTATTTTGTTGATCTGACTTGTCTTCCAAGGTTTTCACTCATTTGTTTAGGTTTTCTCTTGCTTCCGAAATATTCTATTCTAGTAAAAGGTTTATCCATGGAGGTTAATACCTCCCACAGCTACCAAAACATTAACATAGGGTTAGGTCATAACTCAACATTATAAAATCAAGGCTAGGGTGAAGGAGAGAGACACTTCATATGATCACATCAAAGAGAGAGAGAGAGAGAGAGAGAGAGAGAGAGAGAGAGAGAGAGAGAGAGAAAGAGAGAGAGAGAGAATTTTTCTCAAGGAGATCTCAGATGGGATAAGAAGATTTGATAAATTGGAGCAACAATAGCAGGGTCAAATTATATGCATCGAGCAAGTCGCTCGGGGTGCATATATACGTGTCTTACAATGCAAAAAGGTGTGTACATATGCAAATTACAGTGAGCCAAAGCACGTATAGATCTCAACAAGTTGAATGTACGAGGTTGTACAACAATGATGGAGTTGCTAGGAATTCCAGGTGTTGTCTGTACTTTTTAGTTATTTCTTAGTGGGCCATTTTCCCGGTAAGGGAGCCCTTGTAAGCTTTGATATTATTCTAATGATAAGCTAATTTGAAAGGAAAAATATTTGTGTGTTTGGAATTGGTTTCTTTGCTTCCACTAATTATTTTTGTTAATTACTCCAGTCAGTGTATTTTGTTTTGTGAGCTGCAAATTTGTTTTACAACAAGAAAATCACTAGTAAACAATKTATCTAGATGTTGGGATTAGAAAATTGACAATTAGGCCATTAACCCATTTCCTTACATTAGAGGAAGATGCACTCTTAGCTAATTAAAAGCAATTTTAGGTCTTACTCCATGACCAAACAATGGTTTCAATATTGATAATATCCATAARAAAGCCATTATCCTATATGATTCTTTATTAGTTAAAATTACATGTAAAAAGTAACTTAAAAAAGACAATAAAATTACTTTATGAATAATTAAATTTTATAAATTAAATGAAATTCAATTTACATAAAAACTATTTTATAACTTAAAATTACATGCACTTTTACAAAACGTATCTTAAAATATAAATACATGAACTCAATACCTCTTTTTCAATAAAGTAATTTTAAAACTCAATAAGGTATTAAAAAAAATATAACAAATGTTACAAATCTTAGAAAGAAATAATGACCCTCTCTTTCACAATTTACACTAAAGTTATTTTATAACTTAAAATTACATGCACTTTTACAATAATAACTTACTAAATATAAAGATTCAATAACTAAATACCTATATTTCAATAAAGTAAATTTTGAACCAAATGAGTTATTATAAAAAAATATAGCAAATGTTAGAAATACTCTTTCTCTTTCTTTTGATTTTTCAAGATCACACAAGGTATAAGACAAATACCATATGCACATTAGAAAACCTTCCTCTTCATTGTTTATTTTCCAACATTGCACAAGGTGAAGGGAAAAGATCATACACATGCAAACTAGAAATATAAACATAAAAAATCAAAATCAAATTTTAAAATAGTATGAAAGAGATTTTAAAAAACCCCAAAAAATGAAACTATATGCCTCTAGATTTGATATAAATTATTGTATTTTGGGAAAATGAAAACCTTTTCTTCAAAACCAAAAAGGGTTTCCAATTGGAAATTATGTTCCAAACATACACAATTGAGTTTCCCTAGACACAATAAKAAAAAGTAGGACCCAAAAGTCCTTTGATACATGTAGTGACATAGGTTCAATATCTTGATTAACAACGAGAGAGAATCTTTATAGGAGCTCTGATAGATGTTCTATAAATAGGGTATATCTACACATGWCAAACACCTTAAGGAAACTGCTCATACAGACATATCAAATATTAGCATGCAAATGTATTATGTGGTTAAAACCCTGGAAGAGGGAAATAATCCATGGTCCCAGCCAACGTGGCCACTTGAGGCAATATATTAATGCGAAAGGAAAATAGTTTACATATGAATCTCTCACAATTGATAATTAGAAAATGACTCTCAATGCTCTTTAAATAGAGATCATGGAGCAATCGAGTGTCAGTCCATGGATCAAGTGTCGTTAGTATCGAATAGAAGATGAAATGTTGGATCACTTTATATCTAGAACATAATCGTGACTATTGGATTAGTTAAGTACAAAAGAATAGTAAATAAACACACTTTACATAAATACACATAAGACCAAATTGAACTTAACTAACTCCTAAGTGTCTAAATATCCTTACATTGATGCTAATTTCGATGCAAATAATCATCATAGTGAATGTAATATAAGGTAATATAGATGTTAAGCATACTCAAATTATACTAAAATAATGCAAATTTATATGCTAAAAGGTGCTAGTGTGACTCTAGTTAGACATAAAATAAAGTTAAGAGATACATGACACTAAAATGGGTGTAGAAAGACCCAAACTAGATAAAAATTCTATGCAAAATTCATAAAAAGGACATAAAAAGGGATGCCTGAAGATGAAAAAAAAGATGCCAAAAGACAACCATGCATCCCATTTTCCAATTTGTAAAAAGTGAAATGCAAAAAGAATGCTAGAACTCTATGTTGCAACAATGAGAGGAATGTGTTGTAACTAGTGTGGCCTTCACAAGTTCCCCGAATGGAGATTCCTCTCGGATAATGTTGTCCATAATTTTTACCTATTCTTTTCCATGTTCAATAATTCATCCTCCTACAACTCTTTACCGGTCTCTACAACTCCATCTTCTTCCTCTTCTTCATATTTTAGTTTTGCCCATCTTGTACCATTCACAATTGCAACTTGCAATTATTGGTATGTAGTTGTCATGCAATGTGGAAGCCTCCTTCTCTAGTTGTTATAGAATATGCATCTCCTTTTAATACTAAGATTGTCTTAGAATACCTCTCTTTATGAAAATCCATATTATCTAGGATTTTATCTCCCTCTCTTCCCAAATGAACTTTTCCCATCTCCCTCTCTTCTCAAATGAACTTTTTCTACAACAACTTCAACTCTTTAAACATTTTTTCATACAAAAACAATAGCTCTAGTAGGTCCATCTTGTTAATAAGAACTTGTTATTTTTTTTCTCAAAAACATGTCAAATAATATATCAAATTGTTGTTGCAGAAATTATCTTTCAATTCAAGCAATCTATCATAAGTTATAAACTCCACAATAGAAACTTATTTCTATCTTATGAATACAAAACCATATTCTTACCCAATTTGAAATGATCATAGCTAGTGCAAATCAAGCAAATATTATAACTAGTCATAGTTGAGAATATTTAATATCCAATGGGTAAGTCAAACCTCAGAGTTTATTTTGAGAAGTTAATGAAAAAATCAAAGTTGAAGCCATGGTTGTACAAAAACATACCTAAATAGAAGTTTCTCAAACTTTGATTTCATGGTTATATGACCCTTAATGTGAATGTTTTATTTCAATCCACTTAATTTTCAGAGGATGTTTTGGATCTACATTTTTTTTCATTCGTTGGTAAAATTTTTAAATTTTTTATAAAAATTTGGTCCTAATGTGCTAAAATTACTACTTAGATACCACCTGTAATGTTCATGTAACCAAAATGGACACTACCACTTAGTAATAACAAATGCAAAGAAAATTAAGGAACGTAATATAAAAATGCTAGCGAAAAACTATTCACAATATATACATAAGTGTTAGGCTACTTGCACACCTAAGTTGGAATGGACCTATAGTTCCTAAAATATGGAGAAGTAAATCTCCAAAATGATATTTAAATGAGGAAAACTATTGCATTGATTCATAATAAATGATTTCACCAAGAGAAGCAAGGTGCATTTTACAAGCTAGTATGGATGAGATGTATAATGCTCATGCTTATAAATCAAAATGCAAAACAAATTCTATAATATAATTTTAAAAAAAATAACCCAAACACACACTCACACACAAATACACACAAACTCCATGGAAAAATTGATCTTTAAATAGTCGTGAATAGTCGACTGGAACAATTCATCACAATAGAGCTTGAAATATTCTGAAATCTTTTATTAGACATTTTATTTCCTTAGATCTCATATTTTTTCTTACTAGCTTAATGCTCAAATTTAGAAAATAATTGAAATCTGAAAATGAAAGAACAAGCAAATGACCACACCATTCACACAAATGAACACACTATACATACAAATGAACACAAGATGTATCTTGGGAAACCTATTATAGGAGAAAAACCTAGCTAGAAGGGGAGGCCTATGCTCTACTCTCTTTTCTTTAGTTATGAAATGCAATTACAAAGAAAGGGGCACTCACTATGGAGTTGTCTTTGACACTGTGTCTTTAATGGATACTACAAAATTTTCTACCTCCTTTATTTTCTCTAGAATCCCACTTCTAGATGCTTTGCTCAAGTATGGAACAAGTATAATACTAAAAAGAATGGAACTTCTTCTCTTCCTAGTGGTCCAATATTTAACACAGTCTAATAGTCATCTAAGGTTAGGGTTTTCACATGCCTCAACCCTTAATTAGTGTTAGAGTTTTGGACCTTCTAAATTCTTCTTGAAATTCCATGTGTTACTATCCCCACATGTTGGCGCAGGGGTAGACCCAGGGTTCAATGCTTCAACAACGCACTAACAAAACCCTAACTACCAGCCCTTTCGGCAACACCTGTGAAGTAGATGAAGTCTCACCCGAGGTAGAGGTAGGGGTGGTTGCAAGACTCCAGTGTATGCAAACTTAGTTGGTGTTAGCACTATGAGTCACCTTTAGATTCCATGGAAGGAAAGCCCAGTACCCATTAAGTTATATGTGAATGAAAGAGTGTTTTAAAGGGTCAAATGGAAAAGGACTCAAATGGTAATGTTCTAACTCAGACAACAGGGCTAGCATGCACCAGCAATTAAGGTCTTGGATAACTTCTATCAGTAGTTTGGGAGTAAGTGTGAACAGAGGGAAGACTTGAGTGAGAGGAGTGTAGGGATTGTTGCAAACATCAGGTCTACAAAAGTCTAAGGAAGAAAGTTTCTAATCACAAGATCTTCTTGACATCAGAAACTAAAGAAGCTAAATAAGCATATGATAATATAATGATCAAACATCCACCATAACATCACCACAATAATTCATGTGAATCATTCAAAACATGGACATTTAGCATTAGAAGAAAATAGACTGAAAGAGAAGCTGATTTCTATTAGCCAAAAAGTCTTAAGTCTAGTACATCACTAGATCATAGTCACTTCATCAAAATATTACAAGTCAAAGGGAGCCTTGCTCAACCATACGAACCTACTAAAGAAATTGATCTATCTATATATAACAAGAAAGGGAGGCAACAACTAGAGGTACAAGCTAGTCTGTTTCCCTTGAAAATCTCTAAACATTTATTTGTTCTAACAACTAGAGTAACAGCCTATGCTATAAAACAGGGAAATGTTGGTGACTAATCCAATCATGCTTCTAACTGATTTGATCCTCTTTTGTTGCTCAAATCCTATTTTTCCATGTGTCCCTTTGGAGCCTGTAGTTGTCTTCAAAATGCCAACTTCTACTTATGTAACTTTCCCCATCATCAACTTATCCAAAAAGTTGTTGGCCTAGTCCTCATAGATTCCTGTTGTTTAATGGCAATTTCCTTGGGTATAAGAAACTCTGGGTAGTGCACCGTAAAATAGAACAAGGAGAGAAGGTAGAACCTATAGGTAGAACCACGGTGTTGCATATATGCGCCAACATTGGTCCTCTGTTGAAATATTGGGTAGCGCCTGTAGGTAGCGCCCCTGTGTTGCGCCTGTGTGTAAACTTGCTCCCTGCCAAATATTACATAGCGCCTGTGGGTAGTGCCATTGTGTTGCACCCGTATGTCGATTATGTTCTCTGTGTAATATTTCCCAGCACGTTTACGTAGTGTCACTTACGTTGTGTCTCTTACAAGTTTGGGTAGCATTGCCAAAACGCAGAGCCTTTCAATCTTAAATATGTACAGAGTAGTTTGTGTCCTTTCATGATGAAAGAACCATTTTACTTAGGTGCCTTGACCATACCATAGGTAATGCCTTTTACCACTGGGTGAAGCTATCACTTAGGAAAAATCAAAATCCATATAGCTAAACGCCCAGAAGCCTGTATAGATGGCACAGCTAGTATGTGCATATTAGTGAACCCTCCCAAAAAGGAACAATTCTCAAAAATTGGGCTTACCATTACCAACTATTTTGTCATTTTAACACTTATCCTCACACTCTTTCTAGTAGAAAGAGGATCTTCAATTGGCACAACAGACTTCCTTTTCCTAGCATTGAACGGCTTCTTTTGTGTAGTTGTGCTCTCCTTAGTTGATGGTTTATCATCCTCAATGGTAGCTTCAACCAACACCTCTAAATTCCTTTGGGCTACCTCATCTTGAAAGTGTTTTAGCTCTGCCTTTAACTTCTTGTTATGAGACTGAAAGCCTATGTTCTGTCTGTAAAGATTCTTCAGCTGTTTATGAAGGGGGAAATCCTTTCTCGCTGCAAACCTTGCCAAGTAAAGGGTGTGATTGTAGCCAACCATGAGCTCTTCTATTTGATCCAAGTGGACCTTGTCTTCTGCTCTAAGATGAGCTATTTATTTCCTTGCATCTCTAAGCTACTTGATAATCCTTTTGTAGGTCTGACTGTCAGGAGAGATAGTGGCATGCTCAGTCTTAATGGGATTTTCCTCAAACTCCTCTTCCTCTTGCATGGGAAGTGTTTTGTCCACCTCATCAATTTTATCAGTGGCCTTACTTTTAGATAGTTCATTGGCTTGATATTCAGGTTTGAAGAGATATTTTTCATAAACTGAACTCAAAACCATGGCTTTGAACCATCTTTCACCTGTAATGGGGATCCCTGTTGTAGCTGAGATGGAGGCTCCAGTCACTTCAAACTCAAAATCCCCAACCTTAGTTTTCTTACCATCAAACTGCAATGCAAACTGTCTTGCTACCTCTGGATGGCCTCTCTGCATGTTCTGACAGTATAAAAGGCACCCTACTCTTTGAAAGGCCTCTCTTGCCATGGGTTCTGTATTAAAAAGAAGCATGTCCATTGGTTTTGTCCTAACTATTTTGCCTCCTTTATGTGTCTTCTTCGATTTAGGGGTCTCCATGACTCAGAATGAGGGTTCTTAAAAGGTTTGGTAATGCTCAGGAGACTTTGAATGGTGTTTCAAATATGCAAGGTTGGCCCTATGAAACTGAGTAAAATATTTAATTTTGTGATGAAAGGAGGCTGGGGAAGCAGCAAGAGGTTAAGCAATGTCTCTGGGTAGCGCAACAAATACATAGAGGATAGACTAGTCTAAAGCTTGCAACTTCAAGGGCTAAGGCATACAACATAAATCTGACTCATATACGAGCCATGAGGTTTACATGTCTGAAAAAGAGAGGAGATGAGGGTATCATACAAAGATGAATCTTTTACCACTATGCAAACTTAGCAAAACAAAAATCCGATCACAAATTTCCTGTGAGGATTAATACGCAGAGGAGGTAACAGTGGATACATGCGTAGTGTTATCACCCTATAAGTTATAGGAATCAACTGGTGACTGGGATATTATCTGTCTCTAGTGTTTTTGTTGACAAATGATTTTTCATTATGCAAATCATTTGAAAAAGAAAAAGGAAAAAGGAAAAAGGAAAAAGAAAGAAAAAGAAAAAGAAAAGAAAGAAAGAAAAGAGGGCATAAAAGAATTGAAATAAAAGCCCCATGCAATAATGGTAACTTGGTCCATACCTTTCAAGCATGGCCAAGTTCTTTTTAAATTTGATGTTGATAGGGTAGTGAATGAATTTGGCTAAACAGTTTAATCTTAGCCAAAGTGTCTAGGTTAGATTAGTGAATAGATCTAGCCAAACTATCTAATCCTGGTTAGATATCCCTAGGGTAGAGTAATTTCTTAACCCAACAGTTTAATCTGGGTTAATTGTCATAGGAAACTAGGTTAGAACATAGGTTAGTGGCACTGTTGCTTCGTTCCAATAAAGTCAGCTTGATGTAATGATTGCACCATGTTTCAAGTGCTTAAAAGATAGCTTGCTCGAAGTCCCTTGGTGGTGTTTATTTGAAAATTTGGGGAAAAAACCATAAAAACGCATTTATCCTAAGTTTTTCCCAGCGCATGTGTTCTTCGCTCCCCATTTTATGCTCCCTGCACATTTCGACAGTCCTAATCACAGCGCCCAGATCTACRGTGCACAAAGCATTCCGGACCCCCCCAACCATTCTTCTTTTAGCTGGGGGGGTCTGGAATCGCTGATAACATTTGTGCGCATCTGGACGACCCAGGGATGAGTGCTTAAATCAACGGTCCAGATTGGATTCTGGACCCCCCCATCCGTTCTGCCTTTAATGGAGGGGGGGGTTCGGAATGAGTGATAAAGAGCACGCTTGGATCCACGGCTCAAAAATAGGTGGGCAGATCAATGGCCCACAATGGATTTCGGACCCCCCCAGATGATCTATTTTTAACCGAGGGGGGGGGGGTCTAGAATTATAATCTCCCTCTGGTGGGTCCCTTGTATGATGTGGCATAAATCTATTGGTCCCGAAGTCCCATCACCATCTTCTATCTGACATCCCCCGTCACTTATGGACGTCATCTTCCATTGGTTCCACTTATTCCACTTGTTCCTGAGTTATGTCCCATCCCATAACTATTGTCAGTCCCCTACCCCCTTTCACTCATGACCAGCCCCTTATTGCAACTTTTACCTCTAATCCCTAGCTGCCACATCACCCGTTCGTATTTTTCAGCCATCGTCACCTGTCATCTCACCCCCAAGTGGCCTGTTGTCCATTTATTACTGGATAACCTATCCGTTATCCAGCTGACCTGTCTCCCGCACCCAACCGACTCCATTTTAAATAAAACTACCGTTATTTCCCCTATTTTCATTGTTCACCCATCGCAGCAGAGAAACTCATAGATTACTCCTCCGCTTACGCTTTGTCGCCCTCATCCACAGTCAGTCGACCCCACTAAATTTGTGTTTATTACATGTATTGTTGCAGAAATGGCGCCAAAGCCCAGACAAGCAGAAGGAGAGAAGAATCTGTTTCTCCCGCCTCCTATCGACCTGGAAAAAATCCCTCTGGTCAACAAAGACAGATTAATCACAAATACCAAATGTGATTTCGATTTCTCAGACTTCCACTCATGGCTCAGGGAAGTGTTCCTGGACCAGAGTGATGAAATTGGACTCTGGGAGTCCAATTTACCCCTTGACCTTTTTCCCCAAGTCCACCTTTTTCCCGAGTTCGCACTCAAATGTTAGGCTCACTATATTCCTGAACAAAGAGTCGTCATCCCCTCATCCAGAGACACCCTGTTCCTCATCACGCCCGAAGACATAGACCAAATGATGCAAATTCCCCGTGCCGACTCTGCGTCTCCTTTCAACCTGGAAATCCTTATAGAGTTGTATCAGAAGATGAATTTTCCCCAGACAACTCAAATATTCGAGCTTTTCCTTCCCACCTCCGCTCAATTCCCTTCCACAAATCCCCCTTACCCATCGTCCATGTTCTCCGCTAAGGGAAACCAGGTCTTTTCTTCCCTTTGTGCTTTGCTAGGGTACTATTCTGACCAGTGGGTAGATGAGCCAATTCTGGGTTTTCTATCCATTTTCTCCACTGATGAAAAGCCCACCCCCCAGTTTGATTTCAGCACCTTCTTGGCAAATAATATTCATGAATAGTTTGTGAATTCTGGCACGAAAGGCATGTTCAGATATTCGTCTATATTGACATACATGTTTGTTTTCTTTCAAGCAGATAAATTTAGTTTTTCCATGCAGAAGATGGACGCAGATGGAAGGCCTCAGACAATCACAACGTGGACCTCTTTGTTGAAGCATAACTCCATAGAGTATAGCTTCAAGGTGTTCATCAACCTTTTCTACCACCTTGTGCTAATCATGCTGAGCGACAGGCTCGAGCCCTGAATAAATGACGAAGTCCAGAGAATCTTGCATCTCTCGGACAACACAAAGACTGGGGATTGGTACCTGTATCAAAATCACACCAAGATCAGAGTATTCAGGTGTGAGTTGGAACCCTACAAGATGCCCAAATATGTGCTGGTAAGAATCTTTGCGTTAGAGTATATAAGACAGATCATGAATTTAGATGACATCCATTTTGTATCCTTGAAGAAAAAGCAGCAACTTAGAATCAAGGGGCAGATTGGCTCCTTCATCTGCAACAGTCGTGGTGCAGGAGAAGAAGCAGACCGGATGTTGAGAGAGATGAAGTTTTTCTTAAGCTTCCCATGGCATTATGATCCTTGTGGGATCATCTCAGAAATGCGGGTGAAGAACAAAAACATCCCGTACGTTCATGAAGCTAAGCCCGAAATTGAGAAATTCGCCAATCAGACTGTGTGGGTGCCTGACACCTTGGTCGAAGTGGAACAGCAGGTTCCCCTGACCACTGTGCCACCAACGACCACGCCACAGGTCCCTAAGGAAAAACAGCCTCGACAAGAGTTATCTCCGCCTGTCATGGAGGTATCATCTGAAGAGTTCCAGTTGCACACTAAGAGGCCCAAGACAACCATAGTTCTCAACCCTATGGGGGAGAAAGAAGCCCCGCCTACCATAGTGGTCAAATATGTCATTCCACCTTTCAGTTCAAGCCTATATAAGGACATCACCCCAGCAGTGCCAAAGAAATCCTCAGACTCCCCACTGGACACTCAGCGGGGCAAGACTGGGCCCAAGTTGAGCATTTTCGAGAAGTACCAGCTGATTAAGAAAAAGAATCAGACCCTTACCAGCAGTACTTATGCTCAGTTTCAGAAGCAGACATCAACTGCGTAGCATAGGCTATTGTCTGCATTTGACACAGAGAAGGGCAGGATGCACATGGCCTTCCTCCAGGCGCAGGTACCAGACCCCAAGGTAATCACAGACTACAAGAGGGCCACCTTCGAATTCCATACGAAGGACGTGCACCCGGTAGATCAAATGGATCTGCACAAACAGACAGGGGAAATGGTGTTCCATACATTGTCACATGCTTCCACTTCTGCAGCAAAATTACAGGTATCACTGAACAATGCTCAGACACAGCTCAAGTTGGAGAAGATATCGTCCTTTACGAATGACAATAGAATCAAGACTTTGGAGGAGTTGGTCCTCAAGATCGGCTATGATCCTTCAAACGTCAAAGCTATAGAGGAGATGATAAAGAAGAAGAATGCAGACATCGCCTCCTTGAGGAAACAACTGAAGCTCCCACCCACAGAGGACTCGTAGGCGAAGGAGATAGCAGAGAAAGAAGGCAAGAAGGATGAAACGCTCAAGCTGCTAATGGAGCAGAACGCACAGCTCAAAGAAATGGAAGTTGATATGGAGAGATTATTAAAAGAGAAGGAGCAGATGAAGCCAATGGAAGTCATTCCATTGAGTGCCATTCCGATTTCAGGAGCAAGCACAGCAGTAGTGACAGTAGTCCCATCCACAACTCCATTGACATCACAAGAGGGGACAGCCGACCTCGCCAAATCCATGGAAAAGATGAACCTACAAGAGCCAGAGATCAACAGGCTTAAAAAGGAAGTTGAGAACCTCCAGGAACTCAAAACTTCCTTCCTGACCAGTCTCTCCAAGGAAAAATAGGTAACTGAGCATCTCAAGAAGGAGTTACAGCAGCTCCAAAAGCAAACAGTGGCAGGGAAGACTTTGGCTGAGGTCAAAGAGAATGTATGGGCAGACATCACAAAGTCCATAAATGAGATATGGCCCATGATCCAAATCATGTTTGAGCAGAATGAGTTGGTCCAGAGGAGCAGACAGGCTATTGAGAAGATCATAGTAGAATTGGGGGAGATGCCAACACAAGTGAATGATATCATCAAGTTCCTCAAATCTAAGACCAGAGAAAAGCTAGAAGAGTTGAAGATCGAAGACAGAACAGAGACCATCCTTGAGGTCAAAAGGGTTTTGACCAAGAGAGGATTAATGCTTCAACTGGAAGAAAAGGTTCAGGTCATGGACGAGGGGGTACAAACGTTCTTCAATAAGATTGAGGCTCTCCAAAAGAAAGGTCTACCTGGTTTGAAAGTTATTAATGATAAACTGATGACACTTCCGGATTACAAGAAGAGATTGGCTGAGGTGTCTAAGGACAGTTCAAAGTTCGTTGGCATACAAGGGAGCATTATCGGCAAAGCATTCCTTGATGCCCTTCAGTGGGACATTAGTATCCAACACGAGATTCGTTACATATTCCTCACCAAGCCTACATTCGCCAAGTATACAGAAATGGACGAAGTGTATCGAAGACTGTAAGGTAGCTAGAGAGGTAGTGGGAGGGCCTAGAGGGCCCATAGTGATAATAGGTCATTCAATGTAAGGTGGATTAGGTCCACTATATTATTAAATAAAACCCACTATGGTAGTTAGATATAATAAATGGGTAATTAGATATAATAAATGTAAGAGGACTTCTTAGAAGGTTGTACTTCTAGAAGATTCCTCCTCTAGAATGTTCTTAGGTGATGGTAGAACTATATAAAGGGGTTCAAGCAATGTAATGAGACATGAAGAGAAGTATTATATTTGGAGCAGTAGCTCAATAGGAGGATGTCCCCTCGAAGAGGCAAGTGAACAGGAGAGGATCCCTTCCATAATAGGATCCATTGTATGGTGTTGCCCTACCTCAAGGGTTTGATAG